>JANHGC010001829.1:185258-196564 GCA_027560395.1 Boaedon fuliginosus
TTCGATCTAACAACCTGCTGAACAAGTCAGCAGAGACTGCAGTGCTGCATTTAACCACTGCACCACCGAGGCTCTTTATAACAATGTTATAAGCAATTAGAACAATGTTACTGAGATTTTTTGACTTCAGGTGTGTTCTCGCTCTTCCCAGTGACACTACCTAATAGGTTTGCCCTCTTTCTCTCACCCATACACCCAAATCCAGAACTAAGACCAAAATGGGATGGAGGGATAAAAGGAGTTTTGTTGAAGATAGTCTGGAAACTTTTCAAGCACTGGCACAATTGCTCAGTTTTGTGCACTGATGTAGGCATTACATAAATCTTTGAAATATTTGATTTGTGCTGTGGTTATAAACTATATATAAAGTTTTGTAATTGATTCTATTTTTCTGATTTTTTTAAAAAAGTCTGCCTCACTCTAATTGAATGATTTTCAATTTCTACATATCTCCAGACACCTTTCTTAATTACTACCTTGTAATTAAAAATGCCTCACTGATTAGTATATTTTGTCCAGTGTGTATCAATGGTCAAATCTCACTGCCTTAAATATTATTCAGTATACAGATTTTTAAAAATTATATGAACACAAAACTGGTAATCCTTCTTACAATAATGATTCCTAATTTATTACTTTTCTTATTTTATCCCATCTTTTTATGTATATAATTTACCTCAGTGGACATACTTAATACTCCTGCTCATATTTCCCCACAAGAACAACCCCGCAAGGTGGCTTGGACTGAGGGGGAATGCCTGGCTCAGCTGCCTCCCCGCTTTTATGGCCAAGGGAGGCCTAGAACTTATCATCTTCTGATTTCTAGGCCAGCACCGTAACCACTACACTAAATTGGCCTCAAAAGAAATATGAACAGTGGCAGCATTTCTAAAAGAAGTCAAGGTAGCAGAGAGTTCTGGGTATTCAAGTAAAGGTCATGCTGTTACATTGAGCGACATTTGAGAAGCATGTCCCCTAATTTTCACCACTACAAGATTGCTTCCAAATTCAACATGGCTATCAAACCATTCCTGTTCTCATTTATCAGTTGGCTGTGTAGTGTCCTGCTGATAGGAGAGAAAAGAAAGAGAGAGAGCGTAAGTGGAGACGGACTGTCTCTGAAAAACGAGAGGAGGGCAGGGGGTTGAGAGCAATGAAGATATCTGATCTGGACACTGGGACAGCAGATAAATGAGAAAGAGCATAACCCCACAGAGATGCATGCTCCAGCTTATGTAGTAGACATTAAAGAAGAAATATTTTCAGAATAACAATTCACCTCTAACTGAAGGGACAGGGATTTGGTGGTATTTGGGGTAATGTTCACCACCTCCTGATTTCTATCTCCTGCATATTTTGAGGACTGTCTGATTGAACTAGAAATAAAAAATAAATGCAGAAGTAGTTGGAGTTTCTTTTATCAAGCCCGAGGATGTATTTGAATCTGGTTCCATCAGTTCCATATCTGTTTACCTTTAACTATTAATAACCTCTTCAGCAAACTGTAGGACTCAATCAGACCAAAGTCTTCCGTTCATGAGATGGTCAGAAAGGAGAAAAAATAACATAATGACCAACCTGGTTACATCATCTGACTTTTTAAAAAGCATTTCACACAAGCACGCAAAAAATAGTGAAACAATATGAGATAAACACATTCCCTTGAACCATTTCTGGACTCAGAATTATTTGTACAGCTCTTTTAGTCTTCTGCTGAACATTTCTTTGAAGAAATAGTTAAAGATTCTTTCTTTCGGTAACAATATTAAACGTTTACATTTCCTAAGTAGAAGATAACACTCTGCATCAATAGAATCTTAAATGTAGGATACAAAACTATTTTGAACTGATAAAATGCAAAGAATTTGATGCAATTTTATCTAAACTCTTGGGAGGCTTGCTATTTTGTTAGATTTTTTGCAAAAAATAAAAATAAATAAACGATGTATATTTGTGTATGCATCTTTATAAATATGGAGACAATAGAATATTCAAAAAGCAGGAAGGAACTAAATGACATAATTCTGAGCCCCATACCTGAAGCACATGAAAGTCAGGGATATAATTTAGAAAACTGCATGAGAATGTCTTGAACAGTAGCAGTGTGCTGTCTGGCAGAATGGAAGCACTGAATGCCTAAGCATATGTTTTGATTTGACCAAAGGCAAAATGTCTCTCTATTTCTAACTCTTACAGAACAAAAGCACTAGTGTTACACTGGCCAAGTCAAAGGCAAACATGAAACCTGGGAAAAGAAATAATCAGTGAAGATTTGGCATCTCTCCTAACAACTGTTTGCATCTTCCTAAGGAGGCTTCCCTAATAGTTTGAGAAATATTAGCTCAGACAATTATTAGCTCAGACAAATATCTACTCATGCATGATATTCTCTTCTTCTAAAAACTTGCTATGCTTATCTTTGAGGCTGAAAATTAAAGTCTCAGAACTCCTAGCAAAGAAAAGACATGGATATATTATGAGACAGTCATTTTCCAACAAAACTCAAATAATCCTGAGTGTCTAGGATATTGTTAAAATTCTTACCACTCATAGTACCATTCTATACAACCCAGGATTCTCAGAGATAAGTAAAGCTATTTAGCTAAATCTTTGAAATGCCACTGCCTAACATAACATCCATTCTATAAAACATCTCTTTCTCTGTCTCCCCGCTCCCTCTGTCTCTCCATTGAATATTCCTTCTTACAGGACAAGCTAAACTGAAATCTGATTACAGGATCTCAGCTCCTCCCAAACCCAATGAGGTACAAGATCCAGAGAAGTTTCTGTAAATCCATATTATTACAGCACTGTCCCTGTGAGGTGGTGAGGAAAAGAGTAGCACTGGACTTTTCATGCCATAAAATAATAGAAATGGATCTTGTCTTTTTCACTCCAGCTATTTTTGTAGATTGTTAACAGATCTGGAGGAGAACAACAGAATGCTAAAGCTATAAACAACAACAACAAAAGAGACAGTCAATTAACTGTGCTGTTTATCACTCACAATGAATGAATTGGAGAAAGCTACAGTGTTTAAGTACTGATGATCATCCATAGGTATGGGGTTCGGTATTATCAGTATGCTAATGATTCCCAATTATATATCTCCACCCTTGCTGAACAAGTGATGCAATGCTGGTCAAGTGCCTGGAGGCTGTAAGGATCTGTATGGGGAGGAATATTGATTCATCAACCCAGGCAAGATGGAGTGGCTCTGGGCTTTTGGTTCTCCAGGCCCAGAGGATATTCCATCTTTGACTCTGGATGAGGTGGTACTTCCCTGGACTGAGCTATTTTGCAATGTGGAGGTTCTCCTGCACTCATGGCTCCTTCTCAACGAGCAGGTGGCAGCAGTGGGTTTGGGGGGTGGGGGCTTTGCATGGATTTGTCTAGTGTGTCAACGGCATCCTTGTTTTAAATAAATAAAAAAATAGTCTTGGAATGAAAATACTTTCTCAGATCAACCATTCATTATCAAATAAAGAATTGTCTGACTCAATAAATGCACATGAATTGCTTACAACAAGTACCGAACACTTGTTGTTGAAAACACCATGAACTGAAGCTCACCTTAGATATTCCAATTTTAATATTTAAATGTTCATAATTAGAAAATAAGTTATTTTATCAGATAGATTAAGTGGTTGTACATATTTAATCACATTGATTAACCAATATTCATGCTAGAAAGATATATAGCAAGATAAAAAGAGATATAATATGTTTAGACTGTGATTAGCCACTTAAATTAGTGAATAAAAATATATTTATTGAAGCTGTGGGACAATAATATGTTGAAGCATTATCTGGGCAAAGGAGGTGCTGACAACCAAGTATTTTAGCTATGCCTGAGAGCTATTCTTTTAAACAGATCTCACAAATCGAGCAGTAATGTTCAGAGGTCAGTATAAGAATAGGAATACCCTCAGGTCAGCAAGAAATGGGATTGATGAAATAATAGTAAGTGATACTTGTCATTATGTGTTTTTTTTTAATACTACCAAGCAGAGTATCCTATCTCCTTATTAAAAAGTAATGAACGTGCTAAGCCTAATTTTTACTATAATTCCACTTTGGTACCCTTCAGATATGATAGAGCAGGGGTGTCAAATTGGCAGTTGGTGGACCGGATGCAGGCCACACCCACCCCAGCCCCATGAATGGGAAAAAGTCACGAAATGTCACATGACAGCAACATGACGGGGTGAGTTTGACACCTTTGTGCTACAATATAGTTTTCAACATCTTCAGTTAGCACAACCAATTACCATACTGGCACCACTATCTTTATTCTCACCTTGTGGTTTAGACAAAGCTGTGATCTGACTAGTGAACTTTGGAGGGAATCAAAATGGTGACCTTGCAAGGTAGTTGAAATGGATAAGCTAAACGAACACCATGATCAGACAATTATCGCTAATGAAATTTTACTATTTCAAGAAAATCCTAGATTTTCTCTTACTATAGAAGGTACTGGCTAGCTTAAACTATAGATTTCTTCTGAAGCACACTAAGAGAGAAGTTGGCTCCTCTACCATGTCTGCTTCAATTCGATACAGTGGACCCTTGGTTCATGACCACAATTTGTTGCATAAATTGGTTCATGGTTGTGAACCAAGTTGGTTGTGAACCAAAACAAATTTTCCCATTGGGTTGTATGGAAATTCGATTGATCTGTTCCAGGTCCATATGAACTCTATTGTTTTTTTAAGATTTTGATGCACACAAATACAGTACTGTAGTTAAATATGCCACAGAATGCACAGTGTAACAGTACAATCCTTTAATACAAACACTGAGAAAAACCATGAACCACAGAGAAAACTGCTCAGTCGGTCGATTCTGGGTGAGAGAGGTTGCTGTTTTGTGGTGGAAGGACACTTTCCTTCAGGCATTTTCTCTCTTGAGATTTCTTTGTCCTCAGGAAGTTTGGTTGTGAACTGAGGATTTGTTCGCGAACTGAGTCAAACATCTAGCTGATTTTTTGGTTGTGAACTGATTTAGTTGTGAACAGAAGCTTTTGTGAACCAAGGTGCCACTGTACTTGTTTTTAGCTTATCTTTTGGAATTATTGTTTTTTTTACTTTCCATTTCCTTCCTTGGTGTGGCTCTTTTATAGTTGTCCAATACAGTCCTTCTGAATCTGTGCCTTTAGCCATTTTCGCTTATTGGTCAGTAATTCCTGTAATGTCATGAACTCTCTTGCTATCCAATTCTCTCTAGTGTGGGGCAGGGTGGGCGGAGTCTTCACTCACATCAAGCTCTAACAATGTTATTTGGACGATTGAAAGCTTACAGCGTATAAAAATAAAAAGTCAAAGCAGGCATAAAGTATCAGTGATGAAAACTACACAGAGTTACACCAGAATAGGTTTTGGCCCATGATATAGTTCCACAGCTGCTTTTAAATCAGGTACTGAGCTTTAATATATCCACAGGAATTTTTATCCCATTTGGTTTATTCTATTTTATTTTTTTATTCTGTTAACTTTATCCTATTGATTCAAATGTATTTTCATTCCCCCAGACAATCACCTTTTGCATTTGCTTTTTATAAAAATGGTTTGTGCTGGAAGCAATATATAACAAGGCTTTGTTCTGAAATCCACCAGGACTCTTCCCCCACAAGTTTTCATGGTTTTGGATTCTGTTTTCTTTCCAAGACCATGTTTTGAATGCAGAATAGAACAAATACATGAGAACATAGCTTCTGGATGCAGAAAGAAACCCCAAAGGTCAGTGGGTTATAGATATGCAGATGACAAGCTATATGATTGTGTTGATGCAATTGCTGTTCCTGTCCCATTCCACACCTGCTGTTTGTTTTCAGATATTAATAAAAGCTGTTAAAATGCCACCATATTGACATTCCGGTGCTTGTTTCTTGGGCTTTAGCTCTTTGGCAAGCTCACTAAAGTTTTTGTAATAAATCTTTCCATCTTGGTACTTCCTTCTTGTACTCTGTAAGCCATAAGTTGTTATGATTTTGGCTTACAGAACTCAACACATATCTTGACATTTTGCCTCCCTTTAGGGTTTGGATAGCAGGGCAACAAAACACTCATTTAATTACAGTGCAATCTTCTACAGTTCTACTCAGAAGTAAGCCCTATTGAGTTTAATAGATTAAGAACAACAATAGTGCTTTGGGTGAAATATCTGCAGTCTTAATTAAATGCATTGATTGCTTTACTGACACAAGGTGTCTGGTGTATAATGGCTAATAGTTCAACTAGCTTTTAAAACGCCAACAGCTGAGAGAGTTCATTACTGCAATGTTGCATGGGAAGAGGAAGGTCTGGGTACAATGATCCATGCCTTAATTGTCTAGATTTCTGTAATTCTACTACTGTATGGAGCGGAGCTGTCCTTGAAAAGCATCCGAAAATTAAGCTAAAAAAATATCTTTTGGGATATGGAACTCTGATTTTCAAGTAACTTTGTGAGTGCCATTCAAATCTCAAATCAGTCTTTCCCACAGATCCCCTGTTATATGTCCAACTTTATAACAAGCTAACTGAGGATATTTGAGACAATGCATTTTCTGTGGCCATACCCAGTATTCATTCTCTTAAGCAGGGGTCCCCAACCTCAGCAACTTTAAACCTGGTGGACTTCAACTCCCAGAATTCCCCAGCCAAATTCTCCAGCAAAGCTGGAGGCTTAAAGTTACCAAGGTTGGAGAGCCCTGCTCTTAAGAGTGTTACATTCCTTACTGCAGCAGCCCCCAACCATTTGGGCACCTGGCACTGGTTCCATGGAGGGTGGTTTTTCTGTGGACGGAGGGGGAAAGCATGGTTTTGTGCACTGCCTAGATCCCATGTATGCACACATGAGGCTTCACCTGCTTCTGTAGTTTGGTTCCTGGCAGGATGCAACCTGGTGCTGGTGTGCAGCCCAGGGATTGGGGACCACCTGCCTTACTGTACTTCAAATGACAGTGAAGACTCTTTTGTTCCATCAAGGTTTTAATGACTCCTGCTTAACTGTTCTGAAGAATTTTGCTTGTCCTATGTTTATTCTTAGTGTCTTTATATTGTAATTATTTCAACTGATATATTCCCTGTGTAGGGAGAGGTTCATCAACACCAGTGCTTCCCAAATGTTTTCTTCATTATCCAAAATAACTTATCAGAAAGTCTTATCAAACTTTGAGGATTGGTTGTTAAGTCCCTTCCTTCAGCATTGTTATAATAAAAAAAAAATTGCTGAAGGAATGGCCATAACTTGAGGACTACCTTTAGTATAAATGCAAGATCATTAAATGATCTTTATGTCATTTCAATACATTATCATTGGTAATTTTATTGATTTCCATCTTAATAAGAATACTTTGGGAGACTGTCAAATATATTTTAATACATTTGGCAATCTAAGTCAATTTAAATGTGGGTAATGTGTTTGTGTGTCATTACTCAAAGACAAACCATTTTTACTCAATTTTGGGTAATTCACCCATTGGGAAACACTCATCTACATATAGGCTAGATGCATTAATAAAATGGCTTAGGTCAGGGGTGTCAAACTGGCAGCATACGGGCTGGATGCATCACGTGCAGGCCACGCCCACCCCAGCTCTGCAAAGGGAAAAGACATCATGAAATGTCACGTGATAGCAACATGACGCCACGAGTTTGACACCCATGGCTTAGATGGACATGCAGAGTAATCTAATATGTCTCTGCCCATTTATTTCTATTTCATATTAGCTCTCTTGGCTGGGGTCTATGGAACCCAAAGTCTAATGTATCTAGTAGGTGATCCCTATAATTTATTTTAGAACCTGCCTGGCTAGTCATGGAAAAAGAGGATGAGAAGGAGGAGGTTTTTTTACACTAGACAACAAAGCAGTTAACAACCGTGGATATGCCAATTGTGGTGTACCAGGGTGGGAGACACATCATAAAACTGAATAGCTTCTAACAATTTAACACTCTGTTATAAGGAAAGAGAGAACCAGAAAGTGAGGGAGAATGGAAAACATCTTATGGAAAAGGCTGGAGGTTTTTTGCATCAGAGTGTAGACTTGATGGAGATGTTATATAGACTCACTAATCTCTGAGAATTTGAGTAAAAAAAAATGGTTTCATTTTTTAAATTTTTGTTGAAATAATGCTCTTTGTTTTCAGAAATTGAAAAACCATATATTCGGACTACTGTATACCATAAAACTTTATCCAAACCTGGAAAGGGATTTAATGCTAAGGGCCATCCTGAGAGGTATCAAAGAGAAGCTACTTTTCTGCTATCTAAATCTGCAAGAATTACCAACTTGTTTTTATAATGATTAGAGACAAGTAGGAAGTGTTTCTAGTTTGATTAGGTGCATAAAATCCATGAAGAGATCATGAGTGAAGATACACTTTCTTTTTTTTCCATGGGGATAATATTTCATGGTTTGGGGAAGGAGGATAGTGGTGAGGAAGTAATTAGCCATTTGTGATTAATCCTTTTCATGGGTATTTTGATTCTTTGCTTCCATGATGCTGCCTGGAGTCATTTTTTAAAAAGATGTAACAATAATCATAGAAATAATTTTTCTCAGTAATTTATGGCAATGTTAAAACTCAGAAGGCAAGCCCATTCTGTCAAAAAGGGGGGCACAGACTGAGGATTTCATCATTGGTAGCAAATGAATCGCCACAAAAAAACAGGACAAAACTCTGTATGATTAAAAGTACATTTTATTAACTTCTCAGCTGTGGTCATATAACTATCTTTTACACAGTTTGATGTGGCTGAATAGACTACAACTATATGTTCTCACTTCCTCCTGATGCTATAAAAACAGTTGTATTCAGTCATAGTCACTTTAATGTGGTCAAAAATGTTGACCTTAGTCCTTTTTTTAGCTGATGAGAAACCTTTAGATGTTTGTTGGAATTAAGCACAAATCACCCGACTGAATCAATCAAATCCTTCGGTGTGCTGGATCTTGGAATTCAAGAACTTTGGTTTCACATGCTCCTGGCCTCCCCAACCAAAAATCTCTACCTTGGGGTTAAAACGGGGCAGGTCTCAGTATGTCTTTTATTATGAAAGCCAATTTTTATGTGATCTTGGGAAGCTTCATCCAACAGCCAGTGGAAACAGGAACATATCCTTTCTATTTGTGTAAATTTCGTGAATTAAACTCTTTAATTCAGTAGTTGCATTTAATATTTCCCACTTAATTAGTCAAACTGGATGTTGACCCTCAGCTATTACTCCAGAATGCCATCCTGAACAGAACTGAACTGCCAGGTAAGCAGCCCACATTCTACGGTATTCATATTATAAGTGTATCATTAGATAACTTTCCAGTTATTCTGAAACAGAGAAAAATGGGTGTTTCTAATCTAGTCAACCTTTTGGAGTATTACCAAAGGCTTTTGGACATATGACCATAGCTGATTTAAACATTTATATGCACATTTGGACATGCTGTTGCCATTTAATATAGAACTAGTGTGCCAGAAGTAGTTGGATAAATGTCTGATTTGTTTAATTAAACCACTTCTTTCTGTCCTCAGATAAGATCTCTTATGCCAGTTTTAGCTTATTTAATCTCTTGTCCCAGTGAACATAGAGTCAAGTGCACCCTTTATTTAGCCACTATTGAACATGGTGCTGCTTTATTCTCTCTGTATTTTGCAATCAGGCAAAGAAGTAGCTCTTTTTCCTTTTCTCCTGGCTTTTACTTTTACATTATGGGCTTTCCTTTCAGGTTCTGACAGTGGGGTTGTTTACATCCTTAGCAGAAGACTTCAGACAAAACGTTTTGCCTCCCTCCCCACTTTGGCTTTGTTCTGATTATTGTTTAAAATACAAAGATTATGAGGTCAAAACATTCGTAGCCAATATCTCCCCTAATGAAAAATGTAGTCAGGCATAAGTCAATGATCAAATCCATATGCTGAGTGTTCCATGCTACAATGATTTCCACCAGACAGGACTTCAATAAATCTAATTTTGAAAGAAATTATATGCATCTGATGCTGTTGTATTACCAGCTGCCACCTTTATACTGTGCTATCCATATTTCAATCTTTATGCTTGATAAAATGATACTATACTGATAGGCATGATAAAAAGGCTAAAACTATCACAAGCAGAATGTGAAATAAAATTCACCAGAATCTTCAGCTGGCATTTTATATGTTACTGAGTCTGCAACATTTGGCAAGCGATAGGACACAAGATTACAAATAATGTGAACCAATATAGCCTGGAGACCTTATTTAGCTGCTCTCACAATGCAAGAATTCCAAGTGATCTGATGATTTATCAAAACAATACAACAACAAAATTAACATATGCCATTTATAGCTGTTTTGTGGAATTCATTGCAAGAGAAAAATCAGATAGTTATGAACAATTTTAACAGAATGATTACCCAAAGAATTAAGCCTTCAATACTATTTGTTAAAGGAGTAATTTTTAATTTCCAAAAGAAATTATAAAGAAAATGTACAGGAAAATCTAGGCTATAGATTGTGTTCCAGATACGTAAACTACATTTTCCACCATTCCCATCTAGTTGCATGTTAGACATGCTGAACCAGAAGTCCTATTAGCCTTAATTCTCATGCAGGATGCAGTCTAGCCCAGGGGTCTCCAACCTTGGCAACTTTAAGACTTCAACTCCCAGAATTCCTCAGCCAGCTGGGGACCCCTGGGCTAGCCCATGTATTGACACTGCTTATAGCCTTCTAATATCTAATCTATCTATTAAGATAGCAAACAGGCAGTTTGGAATAAACAGAGAAGGTTTCTTGGGTGGTGGGAAAGGGAGCCAGTGAACATTTGCAGTACTTTCCTAAGAAGAGAAAACACTTGTGTGATTATTCCACTGTTCTCCATAACTGTTTATTAAATTCCGTAACTATGATAGTATTTCATATCTTGTCTGTGTAATCAATAGAATGCTTCCATCTGTCATGAAACGTATCCTTCCTCTTTTTGAATGTCATATATCATCCTTTCAAATACTGCTGCCAGGAGTGTGGACACGGCCTAACATTGGCGGAATGAAAAACGGATTTTTTTTTAAGAACTGCAACATAATTTGTATGGATGGGAGCTAATAGACTCAGACTCAACCCAGACAAGATTGAATGGCTATGGGTACTGCCTCCACGTGGTCCAGTTGATATTCCATCGTTGGAGCTGGGGGGAGAGAAATTGCTCCCCTCAGAGCGGGTGCGCAACTTGGGAGTCCTTCTGGATCCGCAGCTACAATTCGACCACCACCTTAATGCTGTGACCAGGGGGACTTTTGCACAGGTTCGCCTGTTGCGCCAGTTGCGACCCTTCCTGGACCA
>JANHGC010001829.1:211208-224615 GCA_027560395.1 Boaedon fuliginosus
TGTCTCAGAAACTCTGTGATAGCACTTGCCACAGAGCAGATGTAGGCTAACACAACGAAGACAAGGGGAATTATGCAGTGTGATCATGATGTAAAGGACCAGATTGATAAAATAAAAAATACAATTAATCCTAACAGCTTTGCAAGAATCAAATTCAAGACCATTCAGGTTTTTCAGATTTTGGTCACAACTCAAAAGAAACCTAGTGTTTACTGAATACCAAAATAGCTGCTTCAATCACGTAATGAGATACATACTACCTACAATTATGGCAATCCAAATGAGACTTCCAGTTTATAATCATTATAATATTTTAAACTGTTTCCATGTATGCCACATTATGTTCCAAAGGAACAAGGAAAGCAGTTTATAGTACAATAACTTTCCTCCATCTTGTCACATGCCATTTCTTTGTTGAGCTTTCCTCCAGGGTTTCCTTTCAGCCTTTAGAGACAGTTTAAACACACCAAGAAAAGCATTGAAAGCAAATTGATAAGTCAATCTTAATGTCCAAGGTCTTTCCAACTAATCCATTCCAGCTTCTGCTTGCAAATGACCGTCTTACAAAAGCATTCCTAAAAATTAAGAGAGCGAAAAAGAAGAAAAAAAAAGGCAAAACACATCAGCACCCATACTGCCAAAGTTGAACATGGCAAGATCTGATTAATGATAACGTTACATTTGTGTAATTGCCTCTCCCCACATCAACCAGTAAAGCAAAGCAGATATGACAAAAGTAAGTACGTTATCTAACAAGTCATCCAATTGCCTATATCTCTTCTTAATGTGTACGATTGGATGTTGGGTCTGCCAAATTTAGTTTTGTGAAAAATAATTCAGTCTGTAAATATACCTGGGTGTCCATCAAATCTCGAGATACGATGTCATCATCTTTATGTTATTCCAACTTTGCTATTTTTAAAATGTATTTTTGTTTCATCTGTCTTCACTTTTCCCTGCAACCTTTTAAGATATAAAAAGTTTTATCCACATAGCTTTGGAGAATGTAATAAGCAATTAGAAAAAAAATAGTCCAAATGCTAAAACCAACCCATAATTAAAATAAAAATATGTTTGAGTACCCATTTACTTTTACTGTGTAGCATTTTATATATAACGAAGAAAAGAAATTGTGAAATTAAAAGATGATCCCCAAAATAAAATGAAATAAACCAAAAATAATCAAGGGGGTAAAAAGGAAAAGCAAGCTTATCTGGCTAAGAGCAAGTGTAGAAAAGTGAAATGTTCACAAACAAATGTCTATGCAACAGAACTCAGAAATTAAATATTGACCATGTGAAATTGTATTGATCACACTCTTCACTATGTCAATAACAGATTAGTTTGGATATAGAAAGTCTTCCATCCAGACTGTGGAAAGCTTTTCCCTACTGTTCCCCAATGCCATCAATCTAATTGCTTTATGTTTGGATACGTTCAAAAATCTTCAGAACACAATTTAACATCACATTCACATTTCTGACTCTTATTTATTTTCTCAACACCCTGTTTTCCTTTAAGGAAGTGATGATTTCTTTAGCCCACGTCCTTCTTATAACTCTCTATATGAATTTTATTTATTTATTTATTCGATTTGTACCCCAACTCACTTCCTCGATCAAAGGGAACTCGAGGCGGCTACCGTAATTTCTATATAACTGTGCTATTCAGATCTTAATCTGGAAGATCACCTTGATGAGAAGATTCTAGAATTGTCGTATTTGTTTTTCTAAATGATAGGAGCTCATCTTGCTTAAAAACCTCTCATGTCATGGAGCTGGGATATTTGCAGAACCATCTCTTCCAACTCATGTCTACATGCCTCATCTGGTGGGAGAGACATGTTGTGGGTCCCATTTATTAAAGAGTGCTACCTGAAAGGACACAGAATGAAAATATTTTCTGTAGCAGTGCCTGCCCTACCTAATTTCATCCTACCATAAATTATATTGGCCAAGATCCTGTTGGTATGTCGTAAGTCCCTAAAGATATTTTTATATTCCCATGCCTGAGGAAGCAGAATGTCTGCCATAGCCTGTGCATTAGTTTTATTGAAATACTAGCTGATGACCTGGCGTTGCCTGGGTTTTTTTTTAATGAATGCTCCTCGTCTTCTTCCCTCTCCTCTTCTTCATCTTCTTCTCCGCTACTGGTCTTCCTCCTCATCTTCTTCCCCCTTCTCTTGTTTCCCCTCCTCATCTTCCTCATCTTCATCGTCTTGAGCCCCCTTCTCCTGCTGGTGCTCTTCATCATCTTCTTGCCCCTCCTCCTTCTCCTTTTGTTTGTCCTCTTCCCCGTTGTTCATCCTGTTTTTTTCCCTCTGCCACGCTCCTCAGTGCATGCTCCTCCTCATCTTCTTCCCCCTCCTCTTGTCCATCTTCTCACCCCTGCTCCTCTTTCCCCTTCTTGTGTTCTTTCCCCTTTTCCACTTGTTCCCCTTCCTCATCTTCATTGCATTGATTCTCCCTCTCCTCCTCGTCTCTCCCATTTGCTCCATTGGTAAAAGCACCAGGGATGCCCTGCTGTGGGCCTAGCCAGGGAGAGGAATGCATTTGGAGAAGTGCCGCTGCACTTCTTTCTGGCATTACTGCACTGAGAAATTGTGGCTGCAGCCTCCTTCTGAAGGCTTCATGCAGCAATGGTGATTCTCCACTCCCACGGCTCCCACAGCTCATCAGCTGCTGTGACTGGATCTGGGGCTCCGGGCAAATCACCTGTTGGTTAGCGGGGTGGCCGGGAGCCAGGTGCTTGCTCCTCCGCCACCCTGCAGGCTGGGTCCGTGAAGGGACGGTGTCAGGAGCCTGTGCCTCCCGCCTGCCACCTCTCCATCTCCTGCTGACCATCTCTCAGATAATAGGGACTGTACTGTGCGAACACATGGCACATGAGCAGTACAGTTATTGTTCGTGTTTTTGCTCTGTTGGTGGGGGGTGTCCCTTCCCCCCCCCCTTTTTGGGGGAAAAGATTGGGCAAACACATTGGTGACACCCCTCCTCCCCAGTGCTGATCTTACCACCGAAGGTAGGGATGTTAAAAATGTGGCCGAGATTGGTGCAGGGTGTGGGTTTGTGTAGAACACATACAAACCCACAGCCTCTGTTTTATATATATAGATTTGCATTGTATTGGTATTGGTCAGGGATGGGTTTCTCCCAGTTCGCTGGTTACCCGCTTCGTGGGCACGCTTTCCGAATGGCTGTCAAACACGCACTGCGTGCGATCGACTGAGAAATCTTTGTGCGGTTCTGCAAGCACTCTGACAGAACAGCTGCGTGGCAGATATCCGCAGATGCAGTAAAACTGGATGCAGTATTCCAAATATGGATTTAAGTGTTTATGGTATTTAACACTTCTCATGATCTTGATTCTATCCCTCTGTTTATGCAGCTTAGAATTGTGTTGGCTTTTTTGGCAGCTGCAGCACACTGCTGGCTCATATTTAAAAGAAGAAGGCAAGGGCAAACCACTTCTGAAAATGTTCCAAGAAAACTGCAAGGGCTAGTTCAGGCAGTCAGCAGGTTTCAAGACTGATTCAAAGGCATTAAAAAATTATTGATCCCTAGATGAGATGATTAATAAAAGTGATACTGATGCTGTGCTTACATCAGAACACACCCCAGTAATTTTATCAGTCACTTACAAGAACTAGTCATCCTTTTTTCCCCAGATGATAGTTAAATATCTCTTCAAGAACTTACTTTTCATGAAACAAATGCAGCCATGACTGAAGCCTTTTTCTTATAATTACATATTCCTCAAATTTATTGTCAGGGTGAGGGTGGCATCATGCCCACAAGGAGACGGCACACCAACGATGTCATCAATCAAGTCTTTATTGGCAAAGCAATCAATACAGGATTCATAGGCAAGGGATAGCATGATAGATACAATGGGAGCTATAAGCTCCTTATATAGGGTAAAAGTGTATGGAAGTCAGTCTTCCCAGTAACAGAGTGGAAACCAATCACAACAGGGTAGTAACAGGAGGCAAAGGTTGAAGGCTAGCAACAGTATTTAGTGACATGTGACTAACATCTGCCCTAGAACTGAGTGGGTGTAAGTCAGCAACAGGAGCTGAGTGGGAAGATAATTATAGGGTGTCCATGTGGAGAATTGTAATACAATATATGGTATAATAGTCAACATTTATTGACTGTTTAACCAGCTTTAAGGAGATATAGAAAGAAGTATGATTGCTTATATTTCAAGGAAAAATAAAAAATACACTAGAGAAAGTGAGAAGGTTTTGGAAATTTTATAGGAACTTAATTTTCTTGAAACCAATAGGTCATTGAAACGTATAAAACACAAATGTTGGGATCGAGGTGAATTATCTTGTAGATTATTAGCCTGTCATCTGAAACAACTGCAACAGTCTAATATTGTATCTAGTGTTAAAATTGCTGGAGGAATCATAATAGTAATTCTGACTCAACAAAACGGAGGAATTTTTAATATAATTTTTCCTGCATTTTTGCACAAACTATTTAGTTGCCCTTTTATGAAATAATAATTACCCTTCTATAAAAGCAAGGAAAGTTCCTGATCAGGATGTTTATATGATTGAATGATATAAGATACATATTGTATTGTGGGTTTTGCTAGGGTTGTAATTATTAGCCTTTTGAAATATTTTTTCTTCTAGTCTCTTTAATTGAAATCTGAATACCAACGACTGAAGCATGATAGCCTTTGACAATGGTGCAAGCTTAATGGCCACTTTTCTTGCAATCACAAATATATGAACAGTGACCCTGGCATGAAGACAAGAGAGGATATTATTAATTTCAACCATCCACCTGCTCAATTTCATTTTATAGAAGGTCAACTAAAGAAAAGAACTTTAATACAGTTCAGTCCTGAAAGAAGTCCTTTATAACCTATTTTCCCATGTTGCCCAGCAATTTGGTAATTTATAAGATTATTTAATCAACTGGAGTATGTTCAATATATTTTCTATAGAGTATCATGTGTCTATGGAAATTTGGTGATATATATATATATATATATTAGAAAAATAGAACCAAATTGTTACACATACATATAAAATCTCAGTATTCTCCTGTTAAAAATTATAATTTATTTCATGTATTAGAAACTTTTAGTGTGAATAAATGAATTGATTTTCTTCACCTAAATCATGGCTTATAAAGATGGGGGCTTAAAGTTTCTTTTTAAAATAATTATCTATTGAACATTTTAAAAAAGAATAAATAAAGAAAAGGGTGAAAGCTATAAAAAAGTAGAATACAAATGAATGAACAGATAATTTACACATGTATAGAAATTAAAGTTTTTTTAGCATTGCACTAATTGATCACAAGCATCTGAATATATTTTATCACTTGAAAAAACAAACAAACCAGAGATTTTGGGTTTCACTTCACTAATAATTCATAAATAAGGTCCACTAAATACTAAAAGTTATACAAGATGTTAAAATTCAGTTAAATCTCTAACTCCTCCCCCTTGCTTTTGCAATTTTTTTATCATTCTTTAAAGTATTGGAAGATACTTGGCTTCAATCAGCAGACTAAATTTTCAACTTGATCATTGGACGTATGTTCTTCGTATATACATAACCAGACAGAGAGATAGAGAAGAGATAGATAGATATTTTTATTTTTTAGATTTATACCCCGCCTCTCTTCCCCAGTCAAGGGGAACTCGAGGCTAGATAGATAGATAGATAGATAGATAGATAGAGAGAGAGAGAGAGAGAGAGAGAGAGAGAGAGAGAGAGAGATTCCAGAGCTATGGTGGCGCAGTAGTTAGAATGCAGTATTACAGGCTAATTCTGCCTGACTGCCGACTGTTCGATCTTGACCAGCTCAAGGTTGACTCGGCCTTCCATCCTTCAGAGGTCAGTAAGATGAACATCCAGATTTTGGGGGGCAATATGCTGTAAATCACTTAGAGAGGACTGTAAAGCATTGTGAAGCGGTATATAAGTCTAAGTGCTATTACTATTGCTATTCCATATAAATTTATTTATTTATTTATTTATTTATTTATTTATTTATTTATTTATTTATTTATTTATTACGATTTATACCCCGCCTTTCTTCCCCGATCAAGGGGAACTCAAAATTGCTTTCTTCTGATTAAAAGGAAAAAAAACCTATTACCCTGCAAAGAAAAAAGCTAAGAATACAATAGCTGTCCTGCTGGTTCAGACGAAGAGCCCTCGTCGTTTAGCACTGTGTTTCTCATAGTGGCCAATTGTGGAGGTCACATGCAGTGGATCGAAGAATATCCCTCTCAACCACTTATCCTACGTAGTTGGTATTTGGAAGCCTATATACTCCCACAAACACCCCAGTCCAAGAATAACATAGTTCTTTAAGACCAATAGTTCTTTAAGACCTTGATAAGCCTTTTCTCCCTTAATTTATCCAATCTCTTTTTTAAATCCCCCTGATCCAAGTTAGTGGCCACCACCATCTCTTATGATAATTAATTCCAAAGGTTAATTATTCACTGTGCTTCTTTTTGTCTGTTTTAATCTCCTTCCAGTCAGCTTTATTGGATGGCTCCTATTCCTTGTCTTTAAAGAGAGTGAGGAAAATTTGTCCCTGACACTTTTCTCCACACTATGCATGATTTTATACAACACAGTTATGTCCTTGCACCCACCTCAATCACTCCCCTCCCCCCAAAAAATCTAAAAGATCCCAAAACATTCTGGCCTTTTCAAGCTTCCGATCTTTCCCCTTACCCTCTTCTGCACTTTTTCAGCTCTGCCTTCATTAAGTGGGATGACCAGAATGTACTTAGATGCGGAGATAACACTGAACAAGGGTTTTTTGTTGTTTCATTGCATTCCCTGTCATTTGTCACATTGTTTTGACATTGTCATTGTACTGCTATTATGAACTCAAGACCTTTTCCCGATTAAAGATGAATCAGTCCTTCTCAATTTGTTTGTGAAATTAGATGGGGGAGTGAGAAGCTTGCCCCAATGTGCATTATGCGCAGTTTTGCTAATCCCATGGCCAGTGCATTTACTCAAGAGCCTGTGATGGAGACATTTGTGAATGACTTTTTGAAAACCCAAGTACACAATGTCAAGGGCCTATTGACATTTCCCAAAGCCTCTAAAGGTTTGTTACGGCAGGATTCATCTGTGCTCAGTCCACGCTGACTTTCCTTCAGCAAGGTTATTCCTCTATATGCTTAATTATTTTCTTTGATTGCTTGATGCTACCAATTTGCCAGGAACAAACATTAAACTGACTGGCTTATAATTTCCCAGATTTCCCCTGGGTCTCTTTTTAAAAAATTGGCTTGCAATGAGCTTGATCTGAGTCACAACCTCCCCAGAAGCTAGGATACAAGAACTGGACTAGGCTAGAATAGTGAAATATTATGTTTGGGTAATCTACAGTTAGATTAAGCATCTAAGACTGGTGGACACTTAGTAATTCAATTCCTGGACAAAGATTTAAGGATTATTAAGTTAGGATCTAATACAGGCCGTCCTAAGCAGGAAATAGTTTGCCCCACAGTCAGACAGATCTTTAGAGTGGATTTGGCAATTTGGCTATCCTTTCCAAGATAGGCAGATGTTATTGTTCAATTGTTTATTGGTTGGTTTTCTGGATTCCTACAGTTCCAAAACTCTACAATCTTCCTCCACTATTTCTGCGACAGTTAAAAATACTGAAAAAAAAAATCCTCATTAATTTAAAGTACCCTCAACAGTTGACATTTGATTGACAGTTTTATTCAGCTGCCAAACAGAGGGTGGGAGGGGGAATCAGCCCAGAGTTTGAAACAATTTCCATTTGTTTTGTTGTTTTTTTCTATTTTTATTAGAACTCCCCCCCCCCCTTATTGGCCATTACAGCTGAGTAAATATTTGGTGATGAACCATTCATTCTGTGGCTTTTCCTCTTTCTTTTGATGGGACAAACTTGGCAATATTAAGCAGTGCATTCAACAATGTAAACATTTCCACAAAGCTATGTTTATAACTTCTGGTTTATTTTGTGGCTTTATGGCTGGAGCAGACGATTCTTTAGAATGAGAGTAGCCAGTTAAATCATTTGTTTCTCTGTATTACATCCGAAAGATCTTGGAACTTGGGAAACAATGTGAAAATTGTTCCCATTCAAGTGAATATCTTCTGTTTCATTGAAGAGGTATAGTGAAAGTTATATGTTGGCCAACTTGAAGGAAATTGAGGGGCTTAAAAGAAGAAACCTGCTTCTTTCTTTTCTCCAGTTTAGGTTTCTGTTCTTATAACCAACCAGATGTGAAAAGAAATGAACAAGCAGCAAATGAGCTCTCTAACTTGTCTCAATGCTTATGTGTGGGTCCTTATATGTTTCCATGGACCAAAGGAATTTGAATATGAGCAAGTGAATGGATAGGCATTATTTTTGTAAATGGGTTTCCTTAGTGGATAAGTGGTTAATTTTAATAAGCAGCTATTAATGTCATGTAATATATATTTTCATATGTGCTTATTTATTAGATGAAAATCTCTGCGATTAGTTGAGATTGGCAACTGTGGGTCAGCAAAGTCAGGTAGCAGAACATTGCACAATATTTATATTTAGATGTTTGTACTGTACACATAGACATGAAGACACACTTTCTTTGGTGGGAAGGACATTAATATCAGAGTCATCTTTCATGTAGTATATTCATTGCAAGGACACATATGAGGAGGGCAGAAGTAATTCGGTAGAGAGATGGAACTTCTGAAGACATCTTCTCAATCTTTTTGGATCACCGTAATGCACAGCCTAACATGATGGAACCAGGATGGAAGGATCTAAATCCTACATAGAAATATCAATAACATTTAGACTTTAGACTACCATTGTATAGTGTTTTACAGCACTCTCTGATAAGTTTGTGATGTCAGCATATTAGCCCCAACAATCTGAGCTCCTCATTTTAGTGATCACGGAAGACTGGAAGGCTGGAAGGCTGAGTTAATCTGGAGCTGGTCAGGATCGAACTCCTGCCTGTGACAGAGTTAGCCTGCAATACTGCATTCTAACTAATGTCACCATGGCTCCTAGGTAGTTTAGCCTCCTTTATAGGTGATCAATAAGAAAAGAGACAGTGAGCCACCATCACTGTTGTCTGTTTCTCCAGTCGCAACTGCTAATGTGTGGATTGCATTTGCACAAAGGGATTATTTGTGCATGGTGAATCAACCCACTTTCTGCATAATGCATTAATTTGTAAACCAACCAAAAGCCTAGGATTGCACATCTGGCTGGTTTCACTGTGTTCAGTTCCTGTTTTTTAATTATTTGTGGTCTAGTACAATATTAATTATATCAATAATTTAAATTAAGACATTGATCTCTGACAGTTTCTGTCATTAAAAATGTTGCTTGGATCTTGAACTGATCACTGATGACACACAAGACTTCAGAATTGTAAAAAGTATGTACAGAATTTATTTACAATAATAAAATAATAAAAGACTATCTTGAGACTATGTCTAATACAACAAGAATACAAGTAGAATAATACAAATAGGCCTCAGCCTACTCTATCAATAATTACCTCAGTAATACTGGGTCTATATCTATCTCAGTAGATGTAACCTGGTTTCTCCTGCAAAGAGCCAAGAGACATGACCACGCTCTCTTATGCCCTTGGGTAGCTCCACCCTACAGGGGTGGCGTGGTGTGTGGTGACAGTGACACAAAGTGGTATGATAGTTGAAGAGTTCAATCTTGTACCTGTCAACTGTCACTGATAGTACCAAGGAGCCATTTTGTTTGCCTGGCTTCCATTTTACCTTTTAAATGGTACGGCAATATTTCCAACAGCAGCGCTTATGTGCTGTTTCTTCAGTGCCATTTTTTCTTCCTATTACTATGGCTCTCTTTCTTTTTCTCTTCTTCACAATCAAAGTCTATCCGAAATCAGGAACTGGGTCTTGATGGATGATCTTATTATAATATGCTACCAGTAAGATTTGAGTATGAAAAGTAGTGCCCACACTTTGACTAGATTTTCATTCCCTTTCTTTAATATACTTCAACAAATACACTTATTAAAGGAGATCTTTTTTTTACTGCAGAAAATATTCATGTAAAGGTCCTTTCCTATCCTTGAGCTAGTGTCTTGTTATGATTACCTTAGTAATCATAATTACTAGTGTCTTGTTATGGTTACCTTGAGGAGCCTTTTCAATTGTCCTGAAAGTTGGGAAAATATGTGAAAGAAAGGAGAGAGTAAGAGTGAAAAATGCACATCAGTTTTGTTTTCCAATAATAAAAATTCAGAGGACTGGGAATAGAATAATAAGTTGTAAAATATTAGCTTAGAAAATATGTAGCAAAATATTTGCTAAGGTTCATGTGTTATTTTTTCCCCCTTTTTCACTACCCAAAATGATAAGAGAGTTAAGAGGCTCTCTCGGCAAGTAGGCTCATCTAGTCTCTCAGGGAAAATGAGTTAATTATAGCATTGTACCCAGAGAATTGTATGTCCCAATGATAATTCAACTGAATGCATCTCACAGTTCTTAAGAATTTGTTGGATGGTCTGCTATGTCAGACCGAGGTATGTTTTTTATCTTTTGCATATGGCTTATTCTGGCATAAGGAAATGACAGTCCCCAAATGCTGTGTTTAGGTTTAGCTAAAAGCTATTTAACCTACATGAATGTATCCGTCACAAGCTTCAGAACTTCAGGAGAAAGCCTGCAGGGTATTTGCTTTGCCATTATGGTATCAGTAACCTCACACAGGTTTTCTATATGTCTGTTTTCTTGCACCCAGATGGAATATGACATACGACTGGGGAAATGTTGGCATTTCCATGACAGCATTTTCATTGGTAATATCAGTATGGATATGAAAAAAGTGTCATTCTGATTTCTTATAAATCTAATTAGGTTTAAAAGGGGAGAAGAAAATGGAGAAACACTGAATTTTTTTGACATGTCTTAACTACTAATAATGGAAATTTAAAAAAAGAAAAAAGTACAATTTTTAAGTTTAGTAACCTGACAAAATTTACCTTGTTGATGTGAAGGTTAGCAAAGCTTTCTCAATAAAACTTCCTTCCAGTTAATAAAACATCAGGTTATTGAACCAAGAGCATAGAAGGGCCATGTTGGGCCTGGCCAAGGGGCATTGCTTTCCTTTCAGTAACCAACCACATGCCTCTTGGAAGCCCGCAAACAGATTGTAAATCAAATAGTACCCTTGAAGAGCAAATAGAAACCATAGCCAGGCTGGCTTTTCCACAGTTTTGAATGGTGCACATGCTGTGGCCTTTCCTGGAATAGGATGCAATGGCAATGGCTGCTAATCTCTGTTAGATTACAATAATTTGTTCTATATAGGTTGCTTTTAAAGACAAACTAGAAATTTCAGGATGTCTGCAATGTCGTGGCACACGTGCTCAGTGAACAGTCACAGTACTCCCACATTATATCTCTGCTGTGGAAATTACTCTTACCTCCTAGTGCAATTCAAGGGATTGGTCACTCCCCATAAAGCTCTAAATGTCTCAGGACCTGGATACCTTAGGGATGGTCTTTCCCCAGTAGTTTCTGCCTATCTTACCTAAACAACTAGGGAATACCTCTGAGGATCCTCACCTGCCAAAGTGGGGCCTGATGATGGGTATTTTTTGTAGCAGGAACCTTCCCCTGAAATAGAACTAATAAACTGATAATGTAAGTCAAATGCTGTTGTGAAGTGAATTATCCGTAGTCATTAAATACATCACATTGACCAGGGAAATGAGGCGGGGTATAAATCGAATAAAAATAAAATAAAAATAAATAAAATCACATGACTGGAGCTTGAGATTTCCTGATGGCTTCCCCATTGACTGGGCTTGTCGGAAGCTGGCAGTGAATGTTGCAGATGGCATGCCATGTCTGTGGGGATAGTGTGATGTTTGTATGTCTTTGGGGACTCATCATAAATCTCCTTTTTAACTATGCATGGTCACTGAATCAGTAGTCGGTAAGTGAGGGCTATCTATAATAAAATTTGTTAGAAAATGTGCTACCATTAAGATTATGATTATTAACAGAGATGACCTAACTGTATTTACCAGACATGTCAATATTCTCATGGAAAGGACCCATCACAAAGAAGATATAGACAATGCTGCTGACAAGTCAGCAGGTGTGTGAGTCATTTAAGTCTTTGCTGTCCCACACTGCTAGCAGCTCACTACTTTTCCTACTTTTGACAGCAGCTGTTTTACAGATTGCAAAAGCCCTATGGAGCAGTTGGAAAAGACAGAGGGAAGAAGGCTGCTTCTAATTTAAACTGCAGGGGGTATTCAGGGAGGCAGAAGGTAATTTCCCAAGCTGGAAGGTGTCCAGGATGTCACGACTCCCATATATGAGACGTCTGATAACTCAGGAGGCACAATCTCCAGTTGCATACTTCTCCTGCCGTGCTGCCACTCAGTAATGTTCCACAAAAGAGTCTTGCCTGGTACAGCCTGCATTATAGTCCAGCCATCTTGGATGATGCAGGTGGTGGGCTTAGACAGGGTACACCAACACCAAAGCATAGGGAAGAAATTTCATTGGCAAAGGGAAAGAGAAAGGAATTCTTCAGAAAATTTGATCTATCCTGATCTACCCTATTTATTACTTTTGCTTTGAAGTGTTCACAGATGAGTTCTAAGAAATATTCTTCAATATTTCTGTAATATCTAGACTCTTCTGATTTTCTACTTCCTTTCATTTTGAGATATTCGAAATGAGTATTTCTACTTCTAAACATTTTACTTTTTTTCCTGACTAGTCTAGGAAAAGGGCAAAACCATGTCTTGTTAGAACTGGAAAATGTGGGTTGTAATTTCTTGCTTCTGTATTTTCTTACATCTGCCTACTTTGAGCATTTAGTAAAGACTTGAAAAAAGGTTAAACCTTTAGTTTTATATAAACACTAGTCAATAACCTGGCATTGCCCGTGTATTTATTTATCCCAATCCTGTATTAGACAGGAATGGCGATGTCACATGGGAACGTAAGTGCGGAATGGGTTGTCCTCCCTCCTTCCATTAATGTCTCTGCAATTTCTGAAGAGGCAATGGCAAAAGCAACTTCTCCCTGAGCCCTGATTTTGATAACAATTAAATTAGTTAAAAAATTTTTCCCTGTGCCTCCAGAAGCATCAAGAAATGTCATCTCATATATGATCTGCGTACGTCGTGTCGGTCTCGTAGTGGTGCAGGCAGGTCCCATTACAAATGCCTTCTTGCGGAGCACTGTGAAGCCGTTACCATGGCAACTCCACTACTGTAGGCTGTATGTTCATGCAACACACACCCTGAGGGATGTTAGGGGTGTTTTACACCCACAATATTTGTTTCCAGAGAGTAAGTCATCTGTGTACCAAGTTTGGTTGAAATTGCTCGAGCCATTCCAGAGTTATGCTGGAACATACACACACA
>JANHGC010001829.1:365631-376874 GCA_027560395.1 Boaedon fuliginosus
TGGGTGCACGTGTAAAAATCAAGCAAGGTCTTACTTTCAAGGGAGGTCGTATTTTCAGGGAAACGGGGTAATTTTTGAATGGCACAGTCTCTGGTGAAATTATTCATGACCAGAGGAGAGCAATTGGGGGTGGGGGGCACAGGATACAGTATAGTGATTAAGGTTCCAGGCTGGGAGGCCTTGGGGTCTAGTCCTGTCTTATGTGCAAAGTCATCTGAGTGACTTTGGGCTGGTCACTCTTTTATAGACTGACTTGAATGTGTGCATGTATGTATTGAAGACACACAACCCCACCCACCACCCACCCACGATTGAGGGAAAAGTACAATTGATGAAATAACATATAAATTCCGAACAAATAAGTGTCTGTGGTTTATTTAACAAAAAATAAAGCCATTTAATTCCTATTTTCTCCTGTTTTCTCCATGTCTGCAAAACATAGATTTTCTTCCTTTCTTTGTTATCAGATAGAAAGTTATGCATAGTTATTATGACAAATGACATATGTAGGAACAACAGGATTGAATACAGGTATTCTTAAAGTTAACCCCACATTTTTGAGGCTTGTGAACATCAGGTAGTATTGGAAAGCTCCACAATGCAGTAATTGAATTTTTTTTTCTGGAATTGCACATTATACTAACTGAATTAGGGCCAGTTTTTGTATGTGTGTGAGTTTGCATGCATGTTTTGAAATTAGTAAATCCAGAGCTATGTGAGAAAATGGAGAGGAATAAAGAAATAGAACATCCTTTGCTGCTACCTAATGGCAATTCTTGGTACTGTCTGACTTCTGAAGGGATAATATATTCTTTATTTAAGTGAAATAAAGGATATTATAATGACTAATTAAAGTACAGATTCTACTAAGTAAACTAGCTTTGGTTTTTACTCTCTCTTTATGCCAACTTCACAAAAATATAGTAATAGGCTACATTTTATCAGGTATAAAGAATTTAAATATTCACAGATTATTTACATTTCAAAGGAGGAAATTGTTCTAATATGTGTCACATAGAAAATGCATATTAAATCTACAAAAAATAAAGGCTGACCATTGTCTGAAAATTAAAAGTTTGCTCATTTCTTAAAATATAGCTGCAAACTCCAGCTGCTAGTATTAAATAAGGGTGTATTTTAGCTCATTGGCTGTTTTACCTCTACATTAGGGCATTTAATTTTCTCAAGAGACCACATCAGAAACTGGGACTGTTCTGGGGGTCTGAACCAATAGACTGAATTTAATTCTGCTTAATATTGCTTGCTAGCTCCCAGTTGCATTCGACCACTTGCTATAAGGCTACAGTGGGTGGCTGAGCTCAGGTTCCCTCACACAATGATTTCATTAGGCTGCACCAGGTGAGGGGCGAGCACTGTGCAGGTACAGGAAAGTATTTTCTCTCCTTGCCCTCCTGCAGCTGCCAGCAGACTGAATAAGTGCACAGCAACTGCGCAGAGCTGGACCCGATTCAGCTTATGTCCCTTTTGGCATACTTATTTACATTTGATTTGTAATTTGCCACTGACCACACATGGGCCAGACAGGGATAGCCAAAGGCCTGGATGTGGCCCAGCAGCTGTAAAGTGCCCAGATCTGTTCTACATCAATAGGCTCGAACTTCAAATATTTAGAATTGTTAATCCAGGATACAAACTCCTGCAGAGCCCAAACCTATTATTTAAAAAAATATTAAAAGAAATGTAACTGTCAGCTTAAGATTCTTCTGTGCAAAAAGAGGATTAATATTTATCATATGTCTGTAAGTACATAGAGAAGTCAGTCAGAGGCTGATTATGTTTTCCACCTTCAGATCACATTGCAGCTGCCCTAAAGCATAAAACAGATCCAGCATATGACCACCTGTGTGAATTAGGTCTTCTGTGATTGGGGAGAGTTTCAGATGGACAGGGACTCTTAATTAACTGATTCCAACTCACTGCCAAACAAGGGTCAGTTGAAATCTCCTAAAATTAATGGTCTCTAACTCCTGACAGAATTTAGCAGCTCATTTAGGGGTGATGCTATATAGCAGGGAGCTTGGTATAACAATAAGCAAATCCATCTGGCCCCTAGAGCCCCACTTCAATCACTGGATATCACATCTGGCTATCTAGAGATATATTCTGAGGACAACTGTAAATATAATCCACATCCTGAATTAATGTGATCCAGGAAAAAAACCTCCATGATGTGAAGTGAAGTGATACAGAGGGAAAAAACCAAAACTCCACAATATGAAAGTAGGAAAGAAAAAAAATGACCAAAAAGTGAAAAGATTATTCTTCAAGAAAAGAACGAATGGGAAGACTGACTATTCAGTCAATACCTGCTTAGAAAGAGAATTATTTGGTTTGAAGATGATCACACATAAATTGTTAATCATAGATAAGGCACAGGAAAGGAATAGATTGTATGATCTGCTAATTTGATTGTTTATTATTAAAGATTAAGAGAATTACTGAAAGCTGCAAAAGTGTTGAGAAGTTTTGAATGTGAGATAGAATTAGATCTTGGGAGAGGATGAACATGGAAAAAAAAGCAAGAGTAAAAGGAGAGAGAAAATATAATGCCTCCAGGAAGAAGAATAAGTCCTGCATAAAAAAAAATAGAAGATTCATCTCCCCAAAAAATGAATCAGAATGAATGGGATATAAGAAAATATATGGAAGCTGCTTGAAATAGAAAAAAAAATCATAGTGCAGTAATCTACGGAGTTAAATTAATAGGAAGTATGAAATTTAATGTTTGGTAAAATAATGAAAAGAAAGAGGCTGTGGATGAAGAAAAAGTCCTTATAAGAGAATGATAACTGCAAAAAATGAGGATGAGAGAGATATTTAAATCTCATTTGGAGAAGTAATTGCAAAGAAATATAATCAACGAAAAGAAAGAATGGTTAAAATCAAGAACACACAGAAAAAAAATGCAGTGCAGTCTTGAAGGAAATAAACAATTATTTTAGAAATGGTGAAGACAAATAAATAGGGAACTTCCAGCAAAGTAAATGGAATGAAGAATAGTGAAATGGTTTTTAATCATATTAAATGCAATGTTGGAAGGAAAGATTAGTGTGGGATTCAAAATAATGTGCTGACAAATGAAATTGAAATTCATATGATAAATGTTACTATCCAAAGAAAAATGATGCAAATGAAATAATAAAAGCTGTGAAAATGTTGTGGAAAAATCTAGATGTATTAAGAATGCTATTTTATATTTAGAGATGGGCATTATTTCCTAGGAAACTAGAGTTTGGTACTATTTTCCTAAAGTTAACTTTTCCGCCCAGGAGATCTGATCCAGAGGGTAGTTGGAAAACATCTTAACAGCTCGTGGGGAAAAAAGGTGGAGCATACATTAGGCTTTGAAAATTCTTAAGCAGCATCATGGGGCACTGGTCTTGAAATTAATCTAAGTCTGTTTCCCAACTTTATAGCCCCTGGGATATTTCCAAATATGTATACAAGTAGTGCTCAGTTTTTGACAGCAATTGAGACCAGAAATTCCATCACTGTGTGATGTCATAATGACAGAGTTCGATGTCACATGACAGTGATACTTAATGACAATTCTAGTTGTCATTAGGTGAATCATTGTATATAATCATAATGTATATAGATAGATAACTGTTTTGTAGTCCAAGGGAGGGGATGGAACTGTTAAAATTAAAAGTAGGGAAAATGTGGACTAATTTTAATGATGATAGCAATCATTTTGGAAGTGATGAAGTGGGTAAACAAGGAGCTGCCAGCAAAAAAGAATGAAAGTGAGAATAAAACGAATACAGTTGTTTGGGGTGAAACTGAGATGAGGTTATGCTGAAAGGAATATTTTAGAGATGTACATGAGACTGATATGTGTTGAAGAGTGGAACTGATGGAAATTAGAAACCTGTAGTATCCAGTTTAAAAATATATGGAAAGCATGAATATAGTATGGTTACTGTAAAATGCTACGACTGCAGGCATAGATGGTAAAACTGAAAAAAATCTAAAAGTAGTTTGCTTATAGAGTTAATGCATATGAAAATGTGTACATGTTAATTAGAAAAATATTGACAGAACACTGATTGGCAGAATACTGATTGAAGGCATGATTGGGAGGTGACAGCAAGCAAATTGGGAGGAGAGCAAAGCAATTCTATGTTGTGCAAAAAATATGGCAGTAGGTGCATGCCATGTTTTTGCTTTTCATGAAGCTATTAAGAAATGGCAGAATGAGAGAAAGTTTATTGCACATTTCTATACAGTATATGAAGACTTGTACAGGTAGTCCTTGATAGTTCATTTAGTGACCATTCAAAGTTACAAAGCACTCAAAAAAGTGATTTCTGACAATTTTTCATACTTACAAACATTGCAGCATCCCTATGATCACATGATCAAATTCAGATGCTCAGCAGCTGACTCATATTTTTGACGGTTGCAGCGTCATGTGATCACCTTTTGCAACCTTCTGACAAGCAAAGTCAATGGGGAAACCAGTTCACTTAACATTGTTACTAACTTAACAACTACAGGAATTCACTTAGCAACTGTGGCAAGAAAGGTTGTAAAATGAGGCAAAATTCACTGAACAAATGTCTCACTGAAGAGCAACATTTTGGGCTCAATGGTGGTCATAAGTTGAGGACTACCTATATTGTGGAATGTTTTCTTGTGAATATGGAGTTGCAGTGAGGAACATTATGTAAGTTGTATTAAAACTCAGAATAATTGTATTTGACAGGGAAAATTGAATGATTCCAAGTTATACATTAATGTCAAAAACTAGAACAAGTAAAGGAATGTATGTAATTTTGTAGACTACTAATTATGAGGGAAAGGATTGTGAATTTATAGATGTGTAAGCACTTTAGAAAAGTGGTGAACAGTTTTTGCTCTGTTGCTAACATTGTATGAAATAAATAAAAAGGACTTTGCATGGATGCATGCTTAGCTGTAAAAGGAGGTAGTAAAAGGAGGATATGTTTGGAAAACACACAAAAATTGTTGTATTGGGACTTGGTTATGTAAGAAATCCTTGTGGTAAAATAGCAACATAATATAAAGAATTAATAGGTACAGAATTAATAGAATGAAAAGGTAACCATTATAAAAGATGTGCTTTGAATTACTTGGTTATATAGAAAAAAAATGAATAAAAATAGAATCTCAAAACAAATGTATGGAACAAGAATAAGTGAAGTGAAAGAAAGGTGAAGACTGAGAATGTTGTGGCTGAATTATGTTATTGAGAGGTGAGATTTAAATAACCAAAAGCAGTATGTGAATCAATGGATGGAAAGAAGGATGATTTTCAAAATTAAATGTAGATGGAGAGTTAATGTTACATTTATTGGTGCAGATTAGATATAGTTAGTTTTCTTTTGTCTTTTGCCATTAATTAATACCTCTTACTTTTTTGTAAGTAAGAGTTAGGGTTTTTTGTGTCCCTATATAATATAGTTTTCTTCAAAAACAAGTAGAGTGATGGATAGTTATGAATTATTCTAAAGCACATATTAACAGTGCAGCCTTTTCAAGAAGGTGCAAGGTTGATGTAGCTTAATCACCCCAATGAGACTTGACCCCATCTTTATTAACTTGGGTGAAAATATTTAAGTTGGCAAAACATACTTCTAAATATACCTATCTGAAAATAGATAATAGCTTTTACATTTCACTGGTCAGAGAAATACTGAGATATTTCTTAGGATGGTATTTTAAAGAAAATTTAACTACTGGTATTAAGGTTCTTAAAAGATTGCATTTGTGGATCTAGGTTTGGGGAGAATGAAGGGAACTATTAAGAGAACTGCAATTTTCTTTTCCAATTTAATTCCAATAAATTACCTTTTCCAAATATTGCTTAAGAGTATATGGTTCGTTGCAGAGTCAGCCAGATGTTCAAATTGGATTTGGCATTTTTATTCACCTGTTGAGTCCTTCCCAAGAACTAGAGATAGGCAGATGTGGATGTTTGATGGTGTTAGAGGTATCATTGCAGGATATAAGCTGTTCTGAGTAAAGCTGCCTTTTGCAATTGACTGATGATGAATTTTGTCAATGCTGATGGTGTTCAGGTGATGCTCCAGTTGTTTTGGAATTGCACCCAAGACACATACGACTATTGGTACTACCTTTGATTTCTTTTGCCACAGTTGTTTTATTTCTATTTGCAAGTCTTCATATTTTTGTTATCGTCTTCAGTTCTTTCTCTTTTATTCTGCTCTCTCCAGGTACTGCCAAGTCCACTATCCAAATCTTTTTGTCTTTATTATCGACTGTTTGTTAAATCTGTGGCGTTATGGTGGCAGGTACTTGTTTGAAGTCTAAATGCCCGGAACAGTTAGTTTCATCATTTCCTATTACTTTCTGCATTTTATGGTCTTATCAGATCTTGCTTAAAGGCAAATGTTTTTTCTTGCAGATCTTCCAATGCACCATTGTTGCGTTATTGAATTGTCATGCTGTTCTTTGTAGTCAGTCTGCATGATCTTCTTGCAGCAGCTAACCAGGTGATCTATTGTTTCTTCAGCTTCTTTGCATAAGTGGCACTGCTGTCTTTTGCTGTCTTCTCAATTCTGGCTTTGTTTGCATTTGTTCTTCAGCCTTGGTCTTCTGCAGCCAGAATTAGCCCCTCTGTCTCTTTCTTCAACTTTCCTGCTCTTAGTCATTACCAGATCTGGTTTTCGGCTTTGCTGTGTCCCGTCCCACCCCCCCCATTGATTATAAACACTTTGCTTTGCTCTTTTCTATTCTTCTTTTGGTCTTTCTTGTAGACCATTTTGGTCTCTCTGGTACTCACTAGGCCTTCATGGTATACTAGCTTCTGTGCATGTACTTCACTGTCCTTCAGATATTCTTCCAATGCCCTTTTTTTCTTCTTCACCAACTGTGTGGTACACTTGCAACATTCCACACCCATCTATTTTTGTTGATAAGTAAAGTCTGTCAACACCATTGTGTGGATAAAGGGTATGATTCATTATCATTATTTTTCTGATCTTCCTACTCAGATATTTTTAGTTCTGCTTGAATCCACTATTCCAGCTCTGCATCTAATGACTGGAATTGCCCAGGTGTTAATTGCCTTGGTGGTATTTCCTCCATTGAATGTGGACTTTAAGTTCTTCACCCATGAGGTATTCACTTCTAACCTCCATCTTGATTTCAGTGGTTTTGATGTTGCCAGCTTGAAGGATGTCCAAATATTTGTAGTAATTCAGAAGTGTATTAATAGCTACATTTTCCAGATTGGGATTGTGCTGTGCTTTTTAGAAAAGGCAGTAGTCAAATCTTTGTTGATCATTAGGCTGAAATGGAAATTTTGTATGTTGTTCCATAAAGCAGTTGGAAAAAAAGACAGAGATATTTACAACATTTATTCTTAGAGAGTGCATTCAAAATATCAGTAATTGATGGACAAGACATGAATCAAAAACTTGGAGTGCCTTAGAGCTTCATCATTTAACCAAAGAGATTAGAATGAGTTTTCATATCATTCATTAATTTTTGGAAAGCATTATTTTTCTACTGCCCCCTGCTGATGGGAAACAGAAGACTTTTTTGTAGCAAGACCAACTTGCCTTAATGCCTGCAGGGGAGTGTTAAGTTATAGGCAGTAAAGAATTCATTTTATATACTCTGCAAAAAGCTTTTTAAAACAATCTATTTCTGAACCTAAATTGTCCTGGGACTAGCTCTTGACATGAAAATTCATAGAAAACTCTTTTTTCCCCTCCCGTTTTCCTTGTGTATGGTTACTCTTTGCTTTAGTGATGTAACGTTAGAATTCACATTGGCCAGGTTGTTCTGTAAATTAAACACTGACAGCTCCCCTCAGGGGAACAGCCAATGTATTTATGATGATGTGCTGATTACACAAAATACACTGCAAGCAGAAAACAGCTGCAGAGAACAAACCTCTTAAAAGAATACAATTACAAATCGTACCCTTAGTATTTCTAGCGGTGAGGGTAAAATACAGCATGTTAATATAAGGGGACTTTTTGTTTTGTTTTTAAGATGGCTTGTGAAAGATGGGAGATCTGAAGGGGAAAAAACCCTTTAAAGTACAATTGGATTTGCATGTAGTCCTTACATGTGTAACTTATGTACAGTAATATGTATTTTTCTTTGTGTTTTCTTTATGATTTTTTTCTTTATGATTTTTTTCTCCTTTAGATTTACAACTAATTTATGGCAGTTCCATCTGAGTCAATTACTTGGCTTTTTATTGTCAGCTTGGTTTTTTATTTAATATTAAAACATGCATGTAGATCTTATAGATATTTTATGTTACATACTGTGCGTGATACTATTTTCACTTCTTTCTTTAGTTAACTGAGATAATGATCAGATTTTGTATACATGTGACGGCTAAAGAGACTAGTTGAATCAACCCTAATAAAAGCTTCTGTTATTTCTAAGGGTTTTCTTTTCTTAGCATTAAAATTAATTTTTAAACTAGACTTGTCATAATGAAAACTCTATCCCAAGTGAGGTTTCTACGGGAAACAGAGATGGTGAAAGCAGATATGCCTGAAATGTTTGTGACCTATGTTATTCAGGGTTGCTTAGCTGAATTTAAAGTGACTGTAAAATTTCTGGCAATGTTAATGTAAAGAACATTTGCGGGGGTGGGGGGGAGAAGAAATAATGCAGTAATAAACTAAGGCATATAAGATGTGTAATGAGAGTTCATTCATACACAATCATAATATGAAATACAAATGAAAATAAAGATAGTGAATAAATGGGGAAGGGAAAGAAAGGCGAAGAAATAGTGTAGAATAAAGGGGGGGGGGCAGCATTGACATCCAGCTTTTTTCAGTGCAGTAGAATACAAAGTAGAATTAAAGCCTCATTTTTTTTTAAATTTTGAGATGTTTAACAAGTACTAGCCATTTCTACAACAACCATGTTTGTCCCCCAACCATCATAGCCCACAGCCTACCTGTTCTATTAGGTAGATTTCCCCAAATTTTATGAGAACAAGGAGTCAGCAAACGTATCTGTAGATATGAGGAGTCAAGAAAAATGGTTGCGCTGATTCATGAAGATTGAAATATTTTGTCTTATAGCAAAGCCAATATAAACTAGTGTATTCTTCGAGAAGGCTTCGTTACAGCTCATATTTTTGCTGTTAACTGGAATCCATGCATGGTAGACACATAGCTTCAAATTATTAATTTACATGATATGTTTTCCAATTTTTTCAAATGTTAATTCCTCAGAGTAGATCTCAAAAATTTGGGTGAGAACACAAAATCTTTTCGTATTACACCTGCTATAAAAAGTTTAATATCTAGGTTTTCTTAAACATCCTTTTAGGTGGCGAGAAAGTATAAAGATAATATTTTGATGAGTTAGTCTTATCTTTAGAAATTATGAATATTCTGCAAACTATAGAATTATCCATGTTTTAAAATAGAATATTCCAACTCTATGGCAATTTTTTTGCAGATTACCAATCAATATACAGCTAAAACTCTTGTGTCCGCTTGTTTTACCTTCATTTGAGTGAAATAATACATCCTAGGCCAAAATGTTTTGAATCAACATACCTCAAGTGGGAAAACTTACAGAATGCATCTGGGATCCTTCACTCCTATGGGATTGAAATTTAGGAAGGTTGTCTACTGGGGTCTACTGTGGTGATATTATCATTATTTTCAATATTACCTCCCTGCTTCCCACAAACTGTAACTAGATTGGCAGGTAGATAAGCGGCTGCTGGGTGGCAGAGAAAGTGATGGGGATGAAAGGGAGTTTGTTGGATTTGCAAGGGAGAGAGAAAGTGCATGCAGGTATTGCATGGTCATGGAGGGTACACAGGGTTGTCCGAGAAGCTCTGTCCAAGTCAAGGCTGTGCAAGAGTGCAAGGGATGCATGAGAGGTACTGCATGGGTGAGGAAATGTGCACAAGGATGCAGGTGTGTGTGTGAAAGCCACTGTACAGGTTAAGGAGGATGCACCAGAGATGCAGTTTGGGTTAGGGAGGAAGTGTGGCTGTGGTGGCATGGCAATATGTTTGAAACAATGACTCAACAGGTCTTGTATCTTATAATACTCAGCAGCCATCCATAGAAATAAACTGTAGTTTAGACTCTTACAAAATACAAAACTATTTTTGGTGTTGTAGAAGTTGCTAACCTATCAGTTCCAAAACTAAGAAACCAGAAGGTGTTGGAATACATTGAATTCATTAGTTTTAGAGTCTAAATTCTTGCAAAAAGTCACATTTTCCAAGGAATCATTAATACAGTTAGTCCTCAACTTAAAACCACAATTGGGACTAAGCAATGTGGTTGTTAACTGAGTTATTTATTTATTTTATTTATTTATTAGATTTATATCCCGCCTCTCTTCACCCCTTTCAGGGGAACTCGAGGCGGCAGGGGTTTTTTGGGAGAAAATGTGACCAAGCTTGTTCTAATATTGGACTGAGAAGGGAACCCTTTCTACCAAATGTTCACAGGTGGATAATCCCATCTTCCCCCTAATACTTTTGACTTGCATCTCTGGTGTTTGGTGGAGGAACTGGAACAGCTAAATATAGTTGTTTTTTGCCTTTGAGGAATTTTTTATCTTTGGACTTGCTTTTATTTGGGGTGCTGTACCCCACATTTGCCCTACCCCACAATGGACAGGCGCACGCAAGAGTTTGGCCTGAAGTCTTGAGATCAGCTGCACCAGTTACTCTGAAGTGTGATATCTGCTTGCCAACAGCTTTAAGTTGAACAGCCCTCCTAAACTACATTCTGGTTTGCGCTCTGGGCTGGAAGGCAAATGTCCTCCCCCAAAAAACCAGGGTCCTGGAATTTGAAATTGAAGAATGCAACTCAGCCAGCCACCCAGAAGAGGCTGCTAGTTGCACATCTGTGTGATCCCCTGATCTGGACTCCTCTGTTTCCAGCCAGTGGTTTTCCAAAGCGCCGGAAGGCAAGACGAGAAACAACCTGGAACTAAGGAGAAATTTTTCCTGAAAGTGAGAACAATCGAGCAGTGGAAGAGCTGGCCTTCAGAAGTTGCAGTGGAGGTTTTTAAGAAGAGGCTGGACAGCCACCTGTCTGAATTGGTGTAGGGTCTCCTGGTTGAGCAAAGGGTTGGACTAGAGCAGTGGTCCTCAACCTTTTTAAAGCTGCCGCCCCCCTAAGGAGCGGAGAATTTTTCAACGCTCCCCTGGATGGGCGTGGTTATGCGGTCATGTGACTGGGGTGGGCTCAGTAACATGATCACATAGCCACACCACTGTC
>JANHGC010001829.1:396886-409403 GCA_027560395.1 Boaedon fuliginosus
CCCTTCCCTGATGGTATGATTGCTGTGTGATTGTGGTTTTTGATTTTATTGTATAGGACTGTTTTTATATTATGTTGCTAGCCGCCTCAAGTTCCCTTCAGGTGAAGAGAGGCGGGGTATAAAATAAATAAATAAATAAATAAATAAATAAATAAATAAATAAATAAATAAATAAATAAATATGCATTGCAATACAGATTGTTGTTGTTAGTTGCAAAGTCATGTCCAACCCATCGCAACCCCATGGACAATGTTCCTCCATGCCTTCCTGTCCTCTTAAGCTTGGGAGGAGGAAGGAAGGAAGATGGCAGTCTCATAAAAAATTACCTGGGCAACATCAAGTAATCAGCTAGTGCTATATAAAGAAGAACTAAATGGCTATGTGCCTTGTAAGAGCTCAAATGTAAACAGGTATTTTAATAAGGTTTATTTAACTGTTGTCTCATTTCTAATATTTTAAGTACAGATAGGTGTATACTTCTAAGATTGGCCCAATAAGTTTAGTGAGGCATCTTCACAACTTTTATTTGAGCTCAAGGACAGTTAAGGTATTGCTTTAATGAGGTTTATTGAAAGTCAGCAACAAGCTAGCAGCTGTTCTCTTATTTTGTAAGCTGTTCTTTCCAGGTATATGCTATATGGGCAATAGAGGAGACTTTGCATTATGAGGATGCTAAAAGTACTTATTAATGTCTTGTCAAAAAGTATGTCTATGGGGATTCTCAGTGATCCAGGTCATGGTTTTTTTTTCAAGAGGCAACTGGATTTCGTCCAGGTCACATGCTTTCCTTTTGGCATAAGGCAGGGGGAAGACCCAATAAAAATCCAATTTCCCCCAATAAAGGGGAAAATAAAGGCCCGGTGGTCCAGAATCCAAAAATGGTGGTGGGGTTGGAGGATTGGAGTGGAAATCAGTTGAAATCTGGGTGGAAGTCTATTCAGAGAGGGATCTGCCTGAATCTCTTCTTCCTTCCCCCTTAGATTCTCCTCTCCTGGCTTTCTTCCCTAGCCTTGTTTTAAGAGGAGGGGGAAGCAAGGTGGGAAAATAGTAGCTAAAAGGCTGAGAGGGTGATTAGGGTTAGGGTTTATTAAATACAGGGATGGGGAAAAGATGCCATTCTCCAGAGGATCCATGACGGTCTCGGTGACGTCAGTTGGGCTCCGCCCCTGTTAGGCAAGTCAGCTCTTTTGGCAGGAGTGGAGCTCCCTCCTGCTCAGAGTTATTTTGCAGGGCATAGTCAAGCTCACTGATCCTCCTGGATCTCTGTTCGCTGTACGAATTACCAACAAGGCAAAACATTTTTAAAGAATAGAGAAAAAGATGCTAACCTCCGCAACCGCAGTACCGCCAACCAGCTGGCTGCGATCGGCAGCAGCGGCTAAGCGCCCCGCACCTTCCCGCTCCTCGGGGAAGACCTCACATGATCGGCTCTGGAAGAGGCTCCCTCAGGTGCGGCACGTACCTTCAAATTATGAAGAGGCGAGGGAAGTGACATGCCGTCCTGCCCTCTGCGCCGCCGGCTTCTCTATCAGATCAGGCCAATACTGGTCATTTGCCAAAAGCGCGTGAAGAGATGGCTGCCATTTTGAGAAGGGTGGGCCGCCATTTTGGACTCACCAAAGGCTGTCAAATGCCTCAGAGGTCTAAGGGATTTTGAGGCAGCACACCAGTGGCCAGCAGAGGCTTAGCCGACTGTCTGGCTCGCGCACGCTCCCAAGCACAGGAGCTCAAACTTTCTTTGCAATCCATAGGCCCTTGGCTGAAGATCTTAAAGGCCAGAATGTTGCGATTGGGCGAGCAGGAGACCGGCCGCCATTTTGAGAAATCAGCTCGGGAATAGAGTGCACGGCCGGGAGGCCCGATAACCGTTGTCACCCATTCCCCACTCGAAGTGTTTTTGGGCTGCTGCGGCCTCACAAGGCTCCTTGAGCTGAACAGGAGCCAAGGGCATGACTGGTCCGACACTCCCTCATCTGCCAGATCCCTCACAGTGAGTAAGGACCTGGGGTTAGAGGGGGGTCCCCTGCTGTCACCCCAGGTCCTGCTGGAATAAAAAAAAAGAGAGAGAAGGGAAAACAGAAGAGGGGGAGAGTACACGGAGGGTCTGTACTCACTGTCAGAACTGCTCATGCTTCAGCCACGTCTGTTCCCAGGGATGGGTTTTTAGGGCAGCAGCGGCCTTCCAGGCTAGGAATTTTCCCTTTTTTAGTCTATTGATTCCTCCTTTCCCTCTAGGTCAATGGAGAAGCCTCAGGAAGTTGCGGGGCAGGGCACACCCCTCCCCACTACCTGGGAGGAGATGGCCTCCAAGATGCAGCTGATGATCCAGACCAGCATCACATCAACCTTGACCCAACTCCAGCTCTCACCCAGCACAGTTGAGCCTAAGGGGACGAAGAGCAGCAAGGGAGTGCCCAGGGAGGTATTGCCACACTCTGCCCCCAGGCATTCCAGACAATCCAGTGTCTCTGAGGCCCAGCCCCTCTGAGGACGAGCGGGAGGGCCTGAGGGAACCTGGACAACTAGACTCAGATGTTTCGGACACCCCAGGGGAAGATTCATCTGATGATGACTTGGAGGAGCTTCCCCTGAAGAGATCTAGATGTCTCTTTGCCCTGGAGGCCTTCCCCAAGTGCATCAGAGCATTGTCTCCACTTTGTGCCTCAACTCCAAGGAACCAGAACAGGCCCCAATTTCTTCCACTTTGCACATGGAGTTCAACTTGGAGCCTCTCATCCCTTCCGCTCAGGAGGATTCTCCTGCTGTCTTCACTTTGCCCCCGGCATTTATGAAAACTATTCGGAAGGAGTGGGCATCTCCTTGTTACTCAAAGGACTCGAGGATTCTAGCCACCAAACTCTATAGTCTGCCCAACCACCAGACTTTGGAGCTTAAGAGCCTCATGGTGGGTGCTCCTGTAGCATCTTTGGGAGCCCCTTCCTCCCTGCCCCTGGACTCAGAAGTGTTTCCCAAGGACCCAGACGATAAGCGGATCTAGATGTCCTCCAGGAGGGCCTTTGACGCATCTGCTGCAGCCCTAAAGGCATCGGCTGTGGCCTCCCTTGCCAATCGGGCCACCGCCTTCTTGTGCCAGAGACTGATGGACAGAGGAAAACTGTCAAGGGCAGCTCAGTCCGAACTGGGCACCATAGGCTCCATGCTAGCATTTGCCACAGATGCTACCTACAATGCCATGCAACGCTCAGTGAGGGCTATGGCCTACTCAGTTGCTGCGCGGCGTAGCACATTGCTGCATAACTGGACAGCGACGGAACAGCTCATGGCAAGCTGGTGGGACTCCCCTTTAGGGGTCCCAAACTGTTTGGGGAGGACTTGGAGCCCTTCCTCACTGGGCCTGGGAGAAGAGGAGAGTTCTCCTGTCCAAACCGAAGCCCAGGCCTCCCCCTACATTTAGACCCAAGTATTCCTTTCATCCCTTTCATCCCCGTTTCAAATACCGCTCCTCCTACAAGCCACCAAGGGGTCAGGAACCTTCATGGCACTCTAAGGGTCAGAGAGGCAAGGCCCACAACCAGGCCAGGCCTTACAGGCCCAAAACCAGTGCTAAGCAACAATGACTTACCGGTTCCACCGATTGGGGGGCGTCTCTCACTATTTTTCCCTCAGTGGAGAGACATTACGGGGGACAAATAGGTCAGGGACACCATCCAAAGGGACTACTCATGTGCATCCTGCCAGGGAGGTTCATTCAGGTGCGCAAATTATCCTGCGTTCTAAAGCACTTACGCACCTTGGGGGCCATCAATCATCTTCTGATCATTGCAGCAATCAAGAGGGTTCCACAGTCCCAGAGGGGCTGGGAGTATACTCCCACTTTTTTACTGTCTCCAAGAAATCAGGAGACACCCGAGCCATCCTGGACTTAAAATGGTTGAACCGCTGGCTCTCACGGTCGCGGTTCAAGATGGAGACCCTGCGTTCGATCCTCCAGTCAGTCCAGAAAGGGGCCTACATGGCATCCCTGGACCTGCAGGAGGCCTACTTACATATCCTCATCCTTCTGAGTCATCGAAAGTTCCTGAGTTTTGCATATGAGGGCCGCCACTTCCAGTTCAGGGCTCTGCCCTTAAGCCTAGCCTCAGCCCTGAGGGTCTTCACCAAGGTGCTTGTAATGGCCATTGCCCATCTCGGTGCGGGGTGTAGCGGCCTACCCTTACCTGGATGACACCCAGCCCCAGGCGGGTGAGGTGGTCAGTCCGAGATCTTTGACTTCCCTGGGGTTCGTGATCAACTGGGCCAAGAACTAGCTGATCCCATCCCAGTCGATCATCCACCTGGGGGTGATCATCGATGTGGCAGCCTTCCAGGTATATCTGTCCCCGGAGCATCGGGCCAAGATTGGGTCCCTCACATCTCAGGTCCTGCAGTCTCAGGAGACGGAGCTACTCACCCTCGCCAGTTTGTCAGGCATGTTCTGCTCCTGCCACGGGATAATGCCTTGGTCCAGGCACCACTCCAAGGCTGTCCAGAACCTTTTGATTCCATTCCAGGAGCAGATCACTCGCAAGCAGAGTGTCCGACTGACCCTGGACCACGACTCCAGGGAGGACCTGTTGTAGTGGTCTCGGCCCCAGATGCTCCTCCAGGGATTGCCCATCAGGGTGGAGGAGCGGTGAGTGATTTATATGGACTCCAGCCTGGTGGGGTGGGGGCCCCACATGAACTCCAGGGCTGGACTCCTTTCGAAGCCCAGCACAGCATCAAATTCCTGGAGTTGAAGACTATACTGCTATTCCTTCAGAAACTGGAGCCAGACCTCTTGGAGGAACATGTAATAATCTTTATGGACAACATATGCACCAAAGCCCACCTGAGCAGGCAGGGGGGCACAAGGTCCAGACAATTTCAACAGTTATCACGATCCATTTTCTCATGGGCTGAGACCCACCTCTCATCCCTTGTAGCCAAGTACATTCTGGGGCCGAGAATGTTGCGGCAGATTGGTTGAGCAGGGAACACCTGAACAGGGTGGAGTGGAGGTTCCACCTGGACATTTTCATGGTCCTGAACCATGGGACTGATGGCAGTGGACCTCTTTGCCTGCCACCGGAACTCTCAGCTCCCGAGATTCTTCAGCCGAGGTGCCTGCCTGGAGTCAGAGGGGCTGGATGCTCTTCATCAGCCTTGCCCTCAGGTTCTGCTCTACGCATTCCCACCCACCAAACTGATTCCCAGGGTGGTGGACAAAATCCGAAGAGAGAAAGCCAAAGTCGTCCTCATCTCCCCCTTCTGGCCTCGCAGGCCTTGGTTCACAGACCTCAGGGAGCTGTGCCTCTTCCTTCCGTTGGCCCTCCCCGTCCAGGAAAACCTGCTCTCCCAGGGGCCAATCCTGCAGCCTCAACTGGACAACCTACATCTGTCAGTGTGGAGATTGAGCGGCGCAGGCTAACTAGGTGTGGCTACTTCCCTGAGGTCATCGAGACTCTCTTAGTGAGCCGAAGAGCTTCCACCAACAAGGTCTATGCCAGTACGTGGTTGGTGCTTGAGAGGTGGTGTGTGGACCACTCGGTCATCCCAGAGGAGCTGGGTGTTAAGGACCTCCTGGGGTTTCTGCAAGCAGGGAAAGACAAGGGTCTGAGCATGGCTACCCTAAGAGGCAGTTGTTTGCCGTCGCAGCAGTCTTGGGCCACCCCAAGGGCAAAAAAAATTCCAAATATGTTAAATGGTTTTTGAAAAGTGTTGCCTTATTGAACACTCTGGTGGTCAGAGCTCCCACCTGGGACTTGTCATTACTACTGCAGGCCTTAACTAGGCCCCCTTTTGAGCCCCTGGCTACCTGCCCCCTTTGGGAGCTCTCCCCAAAGGTGGCATTCTTATTGGCCATGGGACTTCCGAAAGTCCTTGACAGGACTTCCGAAAATCGGAGGCCTTGTTTGTGCTTTTTCAACATAAGCGTTGTGGACAGCAGGCCTCTCCATCTACTATCTCCAAATGGATCAGGGAGGCAATTGTTAACGCTTATGTTTCCCAGGGCCTGATCGCTCCACTGGGAATTATTGCTCACTCCACAAGGGGGGCAGTGGCTTCGGCGGCCTTCAGGCGTGTCCTTCTCTGGAACACATTTGTATGTGATAGGATAATTTAGAATAGGATATATAGTATTTGAAAAATTTAAGTTTGTGAAATGCATTAGTGTTTTTGGATCAAGGCCCGTATTTTGCACATGAGATTTGTTGAGCATCTCTATTCCTATTGGGAATTTCTTTAAAGGCATTCTGTCAATACAGTTATAGTAAAAGACCATTTATGCATTGTGACCTCTCTATATTCAATACTATTTTTCATTGCTTTTTCTATCAGAGTTTAGTACACTCTGCACTTTATCCATATTAATGTTTTCTTTGTAATGATGGTTGAACACATGGCTAATGCTGCCTTCTAAGAATTGGTGCATTTCTATTCTGCCCAGAATTGGGGTTTGAACAGAGGAATTTAAAATATTTGTTTCTTATACATCTTTCCTCTTGAAAAAGAATGTTAATAAATACTTTAGAATGAAAATGCACATTTATTAACTGAAAATAAATCCAAAGAAGTATGAAATTTTACTCAAATATTCTACAACCATAAGACATAATTAATATATTGAATATGTTCAATGTTTTATTATCTTTGTGAGATCAACATCACAAGATTATTCTGTGCTAATCTGAAATACTTTTCACTTTCTTAGTCACTCCTCCTTCCAGCATTTGTCAAAATTATTTGAAAATGGATTGAAGCAAGAATATTAACATTCGTGTTCCCTTTACTCGAGTCACATTTTTCCAGATTTTGATAGACAACATATTTTATTTATTTCCAAAATTATATCCACAGGAAACAAGCTGTTTAAATTCAGATTATGCTGAATCAAAATAGTGCTGGTGTGAGAAGCAACGTGCTGTTTTATGAGCGTGGAGTCCCTTTTCTCATAACTGATTGATAGTAAATATTTTCCTGAAGAGTTATTGCCAGCTATGAACAGTGCAACTGTTTCACTGGTGGTTTTTTTTCCTTAGTACTTGCTGTACCAGCCATTGTCTGTAATTAAGATCTACAATTCACAATGCAGACGTTTGCACTTCCTCTGGGTCTGAGCTATTTATAAGATATTTCAGCTGTTCAGAGTTTCTTTTTGAGTGTTAAACTACATTTTAACAGGCATATTTAGTCTCTGTTATACCCACACCGCATACTATATGCCTTCATTTCTGTTTTGGAAGCTACTTTTTGTATGTTGGCTTCACCGTGAATTAAATAATGGTATATCTTTTTATTTCCACAAATTATGGTGCCTGTAGCAAGTCACCTTTTAGACAGGGCCATTTTAAATCCTGGGCCTGACTGTTACTGTATAGTGAATAATATTTGCACTGAATTAATAAATGAATCAAAATAATAAGCTTGATAAATATTCCAATTTATATGATTAGATATAGATTAGGAATCTTAGGGAATTCTGTATCTTTTGCTGGTGAAATAATTTGGTATAATTTATTTTCTTTTGTGTTAAGTATAGAAGTGTAAATAATGTTTATTTCTTGAATATGTTTGAGAAACAAACATAATAAAAAAATCTGATTCTTATGCATGTTCTAGTAGTAGCAGGTTCTTGTTGTGTTAAGACCATTGATTCCACAACCTGGATTTAAATTTTGCTTTAGCAGTGTTATCACTAAGTAGTAGCAGATGTTGTTAGGAGTTTCTTTCAGTTTTCCGTCTATGAAATGGGAAGAATAATGGCACGCTTCATAAAAATGTAATGAATATTGTCTTCTTGGATATAATAGAATCATATTAAAACTAGGAGTGACCTTTTTAGATAACATCCAGAGACCACAACAACACCGGACCTAAATAATAAGGCAAAAGAATTTTATAACTGAAACCCTTTTCTGCTTTTGCTGAACCATTTTGGCTAAACTAAAAATTAATTTACATTCATTTGGGTCAACACAGAAAAGCTCTTGTGTCTTTGTCCCCAGGAGGGGAAATAATGAGGAGCCAGTTCTTCATCAGGCGTGCACTGCAGCATTGCCTGCTGATGCATGCCAGATCTCACACATACACACACAGGGATCACGTGACCACTCCAAAAGTCAAACGATCAATTCGCCTCGTTTTGGCTCTGTAGTTAATGCACAAACAGTGCGATCTGCAGGGCTGTAATTGCATTGTTAGGGCCAAGGAACAAGCCTGTGCCTTTTCAGCAGACAGCTGGCAGGGAGAGAGGCATGTTGTTAGGAAAGAGAGAGGCAAGGCAAATAAAATTACTGCTAACGCTCAGAGATCGGCAGGAGTCCTACTTGCCTAATCTTACCGGTGGGAGCAAGCGGCTGTTGTAATCCAATTATAGCAGCATAAGCAATTTGTTAGACACTCCGCATAATGTAACAATTTCCCAATAAACTCTGACTTGTAATAACGTCGGCAAGAGCCCACATAAATCTGCCCGAATGGTGGGGGCTGGAGCATTCGGCTGGGGGCTTGTAATTTGTGCCATCAGCACGTTTCTCTGACTGTGGCACCGTGCACCATTTTCCATGCAAGAATTCTGAAGAGCAAAACCTGGCTAAGGTTCTCTGAAAGGAGGCTACTGTAGAGAGAAGGGCAATACAGTTTAGAGAATCCTACAGCCCGTATTTGTCCAGAATGGCAAATAAGGCAAATCACTTTAAAAATTATTTAAAAAGCAACAGCAAAAAGATGGAGTATTTTCTTGTTTCTTTAAAATTAGGGAATAATGGCTGACAAGGCAGTTTGCTATATTCTTCTGAAGGCATCTAAAATATAATAGAATCCTTCATAAGTAAGCCAACAAGATGGACAAAGGATGTAATTTCCTAATCCTTTTCTTTAGTTGTTTTAACTATGCATAGATCCATCAATGGAACTGTTTTAACGTTCCATTTTCTCATTACATTTCACTTTTTAGCTCAGTATTGTGCATTCCCTACTGTTTTTCCCAGGCCTCTGAATAGCTAATTGAATTTAGTTATTTGTATACTATTTGTCTGCTATGTCCTGTTTGTTCTGTTACAATAAGGACAAGACTGTTACTAAAATTGGCATGCTTGGTATGTACAATTTTTTGCTTTGCTTGAGCATTCATATTTGTTGGCTATGGAAATACATCAACCAAACTCCGGTTTCAAAGGGACTTTCCGAGTGCAAGAAAAAATGATATCATGAGGAAAAAAAGCATTTTCTGCTCTAACTTCTGAGGATCTTTTTGAATTGGTTACCATGGGACCTTCTTTGAAAGAAGATCCAGGTTGCTCCCTTCTTGAATGAGAAATTATTTGGGTATTCAGACAAAATACTGGACCTTGGGAGCACTTTGAGAAAACATCAGACAATTATTAATATTTCTTATGTCATCTCTGGTACTCAGCTACTGCTTCGTTAGAAATCGAGGATATTTGTTTGTTTGGGATTTTTTTTGCTGTTGGTTATTCAATTTAAAGGAACAGTTGAGTGAATCCTTAAACAAAAAGGCTTCCAGCCCTCAGGTTTGGTACAGATTGACATCTAGAATAGATGCAGGCTGAACTGAAACATTTTCATTGTTCCTAGTCAGCTATACATATCATGATGCCAATTAACTATGTCAGAGCAGCAATTTTTCTACTGCTCCTTGAATTAGCGTAATAAATATTTTCTTCCAACTAAAGACACTCTATTCCTGTTTGGGGAAAGGCGCTATTTTAGCTTGGTGAAGCTACACATCAATAAGCCGGAGTGTCCTAATAAAGCCACTCAGTGCCTTGGTTTAACTAATGACTGATTTTCATGGCTTTGACAGTGAGCTGTGTGCGTTATTTTCTCCTGATATTGTAAAAATAATGAGAGCAAATTAGAACAATCAGTTTACACTGATAGCTCCTGATTGGAGGCGAAAGGCAATATGGCAGCAGGTAATCTATCTTCAGACTCCTGTCACATTAACTTCAATCGCATGGAAAAGATCAGGCGGAGCAATCGGGGATCTTGCCCAATCGGAACACTGAAATTAATGAGAAGAGCATTGTTCTGTGATCAACCTTTTAATTAGCAAGAGGGGAGACAGAGGGAATGATGACGCCTGAAGCACAGCTGCGCAATGACAGCCTTGCTTCCTGCAAAGGGGGAGGGGAAAACATGCATTGTAAATTACTCTGCTCTCAGCTTCTCGCCCAGAAGCAGTCTAGCTTTGTTTTGAACCTTTTTTTAAGAGCTCTGCAAATAATGCTTGCTTTCACTAGATTTGTGTAAACAAAGCTTTTCCTAACAGTACCTCATTAATTTGTTTAAGGATAATATGCTTTGATTTTAGAAGTTTTTATGTATTTCTTAGTTGGAGATATAATTATTTTGCTTAGCCTGGCTTTTGTGCTCCTTTTGCTTTGCAGTAGTTTATAGTAAGAGAGGGTTTTCTTTTTAAATCTAAAGAGTAATATGCTGTGTGACAGCTTGAGAAGAGTAAGTGGAATTTGGTGTTGTCATTTGGCAAGTCCATTCTTCTATACATTTTATCTTTCCATTCTACCAGTATTTATGTAGTAACTTCCTATCCAAAAATCTCATTTAGGAGTTACAGCGTAAAACAAAAAAAAATGGACTGCAATGAAAAGGGGACAGAAACTCAGACACATTTACTATATCCCGAATTTGAAATAATATTAATTGAAATTATCTCTCTCATTAATCTTTGATAACAGGTCATTTAAATATTATCCTGGAACATACTTTATCAAACACATGATTGTTTTTGTTTTATTTCTACTAACTATTCTACATTCTTAGTCTAAACTTGGAATTTCTGTTATACAAAGCAGTGCCTGGTTTTTTAAAGCTGGAATCTTTGTTAATTGTGGACATTGAACTGAATCATTAGAGAACATGCTAAATGTACTAATTGTGGAAATACTAAATTAAACATGTAACTGGAATGTATCGTTCAGAAATATATTAGTTACCTAGTTACTTGGACAAAACATTGCAAGAAATAACTGCTAAATTTGGTTTGTGAAATTATGCCTTTTGAAAAGACTTTAAAAAAATACAAAAATATTTTTAAGGTTGCCTAGTAGAAACCAGCCTCATAAAGACAGCTGATTTTTCAGCTGCTTATCTATGGATAATTTTCTTTTAACTTTTTAATACCTTGGGTGTTTGTGAGAGAAAGATTCTTAACTGTAATCAAACAGATATTTGATTATTATTCACAAATAACTTTATTTGGATGAAGCCGTAGTCAGGTTTTACAAATACATGGTGGAATACACTAACTCATGACAGATTGAAGTTGCATTTGGGATTCCTAAGACTGTTTATATACGGTCATTATTCATCATGTGAGTTCTTTATGATGAAGGGAATTATTTACAGTTTCAGGGATTAGAGCTGAACTGTTCTTTTTCAAGTTTTTAAAGGCTTTTTTGAAACAAAAAATAAAAAAGCCCTGTCATTTGATCCAGTCTGGTGGGTGGATGATTATTCTTTGAAAAACTTAGTGTAGTTGTTGCATTTATATATATTTGTGGGGTGGTGAAAAATCTCTGGAAAAAAAATATTTCTAAGCGAAGTTATTTATTTAATTATTTTTGTTAGTAAGTACATTAAAACGAAGAAGTAGAGTATGCTTGTATTTCTCCATCTTTGAGAATTACTTTGCAGATTTTGTTGCCAATGATCTTGTTCACTACAATTTAAGTTTAAAAAAAGAAGTCCTTTTCTTCTCAAAAAACTTCTTCTTTCTATGGTTACCAAAGAGGATGTGTTTGATTCATGTGATTCTGCTATTTTGATTTAATTTATTTTTAGAAAACTTTCTGCCTTTTATAAGTTTCTGCTAAACCCATGGTGGCGAACCTATGGCACACGTGCCCGAGGTGGCATACAGAGGCCTCCCTGCGGGCATGTGAGCTGCGTGCACATGCGCACACGCCTCTCGTGATTTGCGTTTTGAAAAAGGCCCTTCCACCCGTCCTGGTGCTATACTGACCTTTTCTTCCTTGTTCTGAAGCATAGTTGATTGGCACTGCAGCACCAATCAGCTGGTTTTCAGAAGAGAGAAGATTGCATGCGGATGGGAGGGCATGTGCGCATGCATGGGGGGGCATGTCCGCATGCACGGGGGGGTATGCGAACCAGAAAAGGTTCGCCACCACTGTGCTAAACCAATGCCCTATTTAACAGCCTAATTCAGAAATTCCCAATTTGGGAGGTGGGGAGTGAACACATGTGGGATTTTAAAACATGGTATGAACTATTTCACGAAGTGGCTATTTGTTTATCATATGGGCACACTTTCAAATTGCAACCCCCCACCATGTTTATTTTCAAATTATGCTTTGAACATACATGTGGCCCAGAATAATTATACTTTGAAGACAATACGTTATTTTGCCAAATGCTATTATTCCTCTTATTTAAAAAAATTAAATTAAATATGGAATGAAGCTTGTTGGGAACAAAACTGTATCTGGACATACCACATTCAGGGCTCATGGTTAATCTTCGCGGGGGGGG
>JANHGC010001830.1:0-11999 GCA_027560395.1 Boaedon fuliginosus
AGAAGCTGATTATCTGGATCCTGTGCGGTCTAGGTTCAGGCCAGGGTATGAGGAAGAATTTGAATATTAAAAGATAGCATGCTAATAGCATCAATCAAACATTTATCCAATGAATTTAAATTATTTCCAGTGCAGACAACACACAGTACACACATACTCCTCCTTGCTGTCTTTTAACACAGTTAACTGGTGATTGTGCAGAAACCATTTAAAATATTGATGTAAAAATAGGTGTGAGGTGCAATGATTGAAGTGTTTGACTAAGAGTGGGGTGACTTGGCTAGGTTTCTCTTTCTGTCTCTGTCTCTCTTTCCATCTCCCTCTCCCTCTCCTTCTCTATCCCTCCAGCTCTCTAGCTCTATTTATCTATCTCTCCCCAACTTATCCCACAAGTTTTTGTGAAATGAAATAATGGGAACTCCCCATTACATCTTTCTCCTAGAGGAAAATTCAGATATAAATCAAATAAATAAAAATGATAAATAAGTTTCCTAGATACGGAATCTCAGCACTGTTGTACTTTCTTGAAATTATGTTGGACTCACCCCATGCCAATACCTTTCAGGTTATAATAAAATAGAAATATGAGCCAAATGACTAACCATAGGATTGTCATATGCTAAAATCTTATATTAGTAAGACCTTCCTATTAAAACCAGAAGAAAGATACATTACAAAGTTGCTATCTTGATGAGATAATTTAAACCATCTATCACGGAGGAGTTGCAGATCCTGAAAAGGGTTGAGAGATGCCTAGAGCACTGCTGCAGGAAAACTGAAAGATGACTCTCAACTTGAGATGACTTAGAGCCACTATTAAGGGCAGTAAGAGAATCAAAACAGCATTATTTCTCCCCTTTTATTGCAGCCACGGAATGTCACCCTGAAGCCTTGTTCTGAATTACTTGGTTCCTTATGGGAGAAGGGAACTTGGTTGATCATCTGGTTATTTGGGAACAATTTGATCCTGTTGAACCTGATGAAGCAGACTGGTTCCTCGATGCTATCAGTGCAACCACCGATCAATCTGATCATTGTTCTACTTTGTCCCAAACTCCGTGAGAGTGACTAGCAGATGGGTTCAAGCAGTGATAAATTCCCCAGTGTGGGAGGGATATTCCCAAGGCCTTTTAAGGAGGCCCTCTCATCCCTTTATTCCACCTGCCTGGAGAACTTTTGTTCAGTTCCTCATCTTTCCTTCTTAGGGAAAGTAATAGAAAAAGGCTTTTTAGAAATATTTATCCTTTATTACTTTAATGCTTTTAATGCTATAAGCCACCCAGAATGTCTTCAAAAGAAGATGGGCAGCAAATAATAAATAAAATAAGTAATGTTTTTGGGGTATTCCTAGATGTAGAGCATTGCTCCGACTTTCCTTTATACTTGATAAATAGAGGAGGGAAAGGGAAAAATGCATACATTGCTCAGTCTTGCTTTATAAAATAATAAGGTCTAAATCTCCTGCATTACTTCAATCCATAAAGTGATTGCCATGTAGCCTATACTAATCCTTTTTCAACCATATGTCATCCAGATGTATTTGAATAAATTCTCTGTGATACTTAGCCAAAGATTTGCTGTTTGGGGATTATGGGGCTTGTCATCCAACATATCTGAACAGTACCAGGTTGAAGAGGTCTGGCTTATATTTTAAGAACTTTCTCTGAATCGCAATGGTACTCTGGGTATCCATGCAATGAATATCCTCTTCTAAATTCTATAGCAACCAGTTCTGAAGTGTTTAAACCCAAAGCAGCAAACCTAAAATGAGGAGATCATGAACATTAATCTATATTCTAATGTTTCATCATTACACAGGCCAGGTAAAGTATCTAGACTAGTAGGAGATTACTGTATTTTAAATTATAGTATCTGCTAGGGAGATTGGTTTCATAAGAAAGAAGCATTTCCAGTAGTTTCCACCCTTTTTAAAAAGGAATCAATTAATGGAATTTACATGTGCTCAAAAATTAGCTCTTAGAATCTTGTGACAAAGTAATAGTTTTCTTTTCAACTTTCATTTCACAAACAAGCATGACAAATTTATTTTCTAGGCTCCACACACTTAGATGGGCTTCAGGCACTTTGCAAAAAGCTAGCTTCTATTTATTGTTTTGGAGACCATTTAGTTAATTTTACAACACCTTGGGGATGGTTGCTAGTTGCACAGATGAGACACATTTCACAGGGTTACTGGACCGGAAAGGAGAAAGCAGGCTAAACTGTTTCCTAGAAAGGTATTTCATGCTGTACCAAACCTCCTTTGTCTTTTATATTTAATACCCTGTTTGTCTTTAACAAAAAAAATTCAGAAAACATAAATATAGAAATTTTATATCAAGATTATTCAAACGCAAGCAAATATTTAATACTTAATCCCAAAATTGCTTGTTTATGACAAAAACAATTTGTTCCATAGTCAACAGACAATCCATGGGAAATGTTCTAATGCTATGACAGCCATACAATTGGTTTCTTCCTTGAGATGCAAAAAACTTCATGTCCTTTTGTATTTTTCCAAAGTTGAAGGAATTGGGGGAAGGAACTGCTCTTTAAAACTTAGATTTTAAAATATCAGTAGGATGCTTGCATTTCACCAAAGCCAAAATAGAAACTAAAATAATGAGTACTATTTGAGGCCATAGGCAGTTGTATTGGACCACAGATAACAGATCAATATCAGTTATTAATGCAGTTATTAATACCACGTAATGTAAATTTGCCTGTATGTATGTTGATGAACATAGGATCATTGTTTTATTATAACATCTACTGAAGTATACTTTTGCATTTTTCCATCAATTGTTTAATTTGCTTTTTTTCCCTATATCCCAAATAATGATCAGATTTTTTTAAAAAAATCTACATCTTGCTGTTTTTTGGCACAAATTTCAGAACGTGCAGAAAGTGTACATTTAGGCAATGATATGTCTATTTTAGTTTTGTAAGAAATATTGTACTGAAAATTGTACTGAAAATGAAAGAAACAAGACCATAGTATACCCTGATAAATGGCTGCTGATTAGTAAATCCCATCAATACTGAATGTAAAATATTGAATATCTGGGGATCACTTTGTCACAAGATTTTTTCTTCTTTCCCAAATCAAAATATAGAATTATCAGTTTGCAAAATTGTTACTATATTTCATATCACTTTAAACGTGTAAGTTATATTCCTGATCACTATTAGTAATGAATAAGGAATTTGCCATCCATTTCACCATATCTCAAGAAGCTTGGCTGAAAATAAATTTGTACCAAGGCTGCAAGAAATGTTAATAAAATTATAAAATAATTGGTTCAAGTCCTCATTTCTTCTTTTGCCTACAGCATGGCTCCAGGATTGTATTTAGATGCTTTAATTGCACTTCTTGTGAATCCACACCAGTTAAAAATACCATGGTGAAATTAAATTGTTTTAACAAAGAGCAATTAAAATATGCTTTGGGTATGATCTGAAATATTTACTATCAAGTTGTGTTTAACTCCTGGTAACTATTTAAGAAAGCTTGCCAACACAATCTCTTTCTAGTAATTGCAGATGGCTCCTCCAAAGGCATGCCAAGCATAATTTAATTTAGTCCAGCTTTTATTCATATGTACTGTACATACATTTCTCCTTGCTAATCATCACTTGGGGACAGTCGGTCTTTACTTGGTCCAATACAGTCTAGTTCTTCTTGTACTTGTAAGAACAATTTTTGGAGTAATTTGAGTATTTATTCCTAAGGTCACTCATGCAACCTTTCTAGCCAATTCTAGCCAAGGAAATTTAGCAGACCAAATCATCACTATATCCTGTACAGTAAAAACACAAACTTGCCTTCAATGTTTTTGACTGTTTAGAAGGATCTTCTCTTTAGTTCTGTTTGAATGGGCTCTACACTGATGGAATTGGAGATTAATCATTCCAACTGGAAATCAGTAATGTATTCACATGCTTGGCAAATTGATAGCTTCAATTTTGCAGATTGTCCTGTTGATACTTTTCATTGTTGAGTCATCAGTTACACCTCTTAATTTTTGCATGAAATGCTTATAGTTATGTGGACTGAATTGTTACACTCAATGAATGGAAACACCCATCTGGCTTCTCCTTTGTTCAGCAAGCTAAGAACAAAAGTACGGTAACATGGGTCCAATCTGTAGGAAATTCCACTGGCCATGTCCCAGATGTTGCATTGTCTGTATCTACTTGCTGCTGTAGATCCTGCAATATTGCAGCCATTTGTTCTGCAGGCAGCAGATTGTCTTGAGGATCTGTTGCCGTCTGAAGGCAAGCTCCAACACCTCTCTGAGAGATTAATACAGCCATCAAAATTTATGTCACCTCTTTGAGGTAGTCAAGATCAGGAAACAAGACTTGCTAGAAGCCTTGGGATATACTTTAATGCAGCTAGAGTATTGCAACAGAATCTTAAAAGCCTGCCAAAACCTTTACTTCAGTTTATATCTAACATACAATCAAAACAATTATTTTGAGTTTCTCATGCTTTCTACCTTCCCATGACTCAGATATCTTTTCTGTAAATTCAGCGATCCTGTCCCCGTTTTTGAGTCAAATCCACATTTCTTCACGTAGAAAATTTATAATTTTAATCTGATCTTTTTATCACTGAAATATCCATATCTTTCATAACCTTATTTGTCCTTAATCTTCTCTCAAGTATATCAGTCAACTGTCCATTGTTAATTATCCACGAGCCCAAGAAAACAAAATTGTTACATTCAGTTCAATACTATCGTGTATAAACTCAGTATGTGTTGGGTAAATATAACTTTTGTCTTTTTAATATTTATCATTATCCCAGATTTTTCATTTTTAAAAATTTTTTTATAATGAGCTCTTCTAAGTCTTCTTTCCTTTGGCTAATGAAATAACGTTGTCTGCTTATTTCACATAAATGTTTCAAATTCCAATTTTTATTTCAACTATCACCTAATAGTCCAATCCTGATAGTTTTATAATTACTGAATAAGTTAAAGAGATATAAAAACAATATTTTACCATCTATCCCTATGCTAATTACCTTGTTTTTTCTCCAAACTGAGTTCTTAATTTTTTTGTTCATTCCAAATAGTGCTTAGAAGACTGGCTTTAGCACTTTCATTAGCTTCAATATGGCCCACATTTTGGTACAGGTAGGCCTTGAGTTACATCTGTTTCTGGAACAAGCATTCAAAGTTATGATGGTGCTGAAAAAAATGACTTGCAACTGTTCCTCAAAGTTCCTGCCATCTCAATGCTCCTACACGCACATGATCAAAATTCAGAATTATCATTTTCAACTGACTCATCCATCCCCACCCAACCCTCCTTGCCACCCATTGACCCCATCTGTGCCCAGCAACTGCCTGCAGCAACTCTCCCACCCCTGTAGCTCTCACCCACTGATCTGCTTGCCTTGGGTTTCTGCCTCTTCCCTTGTGGAAAGTCTTAACCCCATGTTCTTACCCCACGTCTTCATATGAGATCCTCACTTAACAATCTGGGGTTACAACAGCAACCAAGACTTCCAGGATTGCTATCATTAACCAATCCAGTCATATGATGTCATGCTTTATTACTGAATCACTTAGTGATGACAATTCCAGTGCCAGTTACCATTGTTACCCAAGGACTACAGGTATGATCTACATAAGAAGGAAAGAAAATGTGGGGATAGCAATGCAAACCAAAGCTTCCAGTTTCTTCACAGCCATGAAGTAGGAAAAAAATGGCTGAGGGCTTCTAGTGGTCACTCCAAGAAACAAGATGTTAAGTTAGATAGACCTTAGGAGCAATCCAATCAAACTCATATGTCCATGTGTCACTGATATTTCTCAATGTAGGATATGTTGAATGAAAAATACAGCCTGCTAGCTGTAATTGTATCAGTTTCTCTAAGTGATTCTGCAAAGAAGGTCTGGGAATGATAGCAAAGGGTTGGAAATGAAGATGACAGGCATTTTGAGCTCAGTTCATCTTTGCAAGAGATGCTTCAATCTCTTGTGGCCTGGTTATATCAAACCTGCAACAGCAGACACTATATGGTATCAAAATAGAAAAAAATAAAAATAAATAAAAATAGAAACAAAATGAACTATTTAGATTCTTGTAGGGAAATAGAGAAATTTGGAGATAATAGAAACATGGATTTGAGATTTAATTTAATTTAATTTAATTTAATTTATTAGATTTATATCCTACCTCTCTTCTCTGGTCAAGGGGAACTTGAGGCAGTTATGACCAGGTAATATAAAAGGATTTCAGGACATTTTTTCATATGCTTTGCTATATAAGATGATAATGTATATTCATTCTGAAGTATATACCGGTAATTGTTAAGTCCAAATCCAGCTTAAAGCCATAGGAAACTACTGTATGGAAGGTCTTGAATTTGCATTTGGTATCTGAAAAGGAAATTCAGCTTTTCTAACAGAGAAAGTGGGTTTAGTTCTGAACGGGAATATTTCTATGGGGCATTATTTTGAATTGTCTATGGCTGGATTATACGAAAGTAGAAAATTGATTTCTGCATTCCTAATATTAGTTTGTCATCAAGCCACACTTTTTAAACTGCCAATTGCTAAATATTCCTGCTGTTTGAAACTACAGCTATATGCAGAAATATTCAGCTTCTCAGTAGAACAATAGAGAAAAAGTGGCTTGCTTTATCTTGGATTGAATCTGACTGATTGCATATTTAATATTATATTTGTTGTTTTTATATTATTTCTAATTAAAATACATGTTAAATATTTTCAAGTTTTATTTTAGTCTAGGGCCTCCATAGTCACAGCAACATTGGCAGACAAATCTCCTGTTCTCCACTAATGTGAGATGTGCCTCCAGTGTCCAACTACAGATGGTTGCTGTAGCCTTAATCTGTTCAACTAATTAAATCTTGCAGCTCATGCCAGGCGTGCTGTATTTTCACTAGTCCAGAGAAATGCATATTAGTTTCTTAGAAGGAAAGTGAAGGCATTTAATTGAAAATAATTTTATATAAACTGGATATTTACTATTCTAGTATGTTTTGGAGCCATCCAAAGTTCATTTTCTCAAAAAATAGGCATTAATATGTTTCATTAGTTCATGATATATTATAGCAACAGTGATATATTCAAATTTTGATTATGCTCATAATTCAATTAATGTTGATGTTTAGTTGGTTCTTGCACAAACAAACTATTTTTCATTTAGGAAAAGTACAAGGATAGAATGTAATTACTTGGATGCAGCACTGAAACATTACAAAGTACTATGATATTGGTTATTATTCTCAGTCATTGAGTACAGATTAGATACTATCTGAAGCTTGGAATAGATTAACATTCATCTTTTAAGTTACTCACACTCTCATCAGGCCAGTGTGTTTGTGAGCATGCTTGTGTATATGTGAAGATATAGATGTAAAAAAACACTGATGCAAAGATTGGCTCATATGCCCCAAGGAAGATAGCAAACCCTTGGTCAAAAGACCTTGGAATCAAATCCAGTCTAAGTAAATTGGTGGAAGATGTCTATGGAAGCAAGGCATAAAAGGGGATATATTACAAGTGATGAGAGTCTCTTTGGTGTAGTGGTTAAAGGCATCAATCTAGAAATCCGGAGACTATGAGTTCTAGGTCTAAAACCAGCTGGGAAGCTTTTTTTTCAGCCCCAGAAAGGAGGCAATAGCACACATTTCCAAAAATACTGTTATAGAAATTCCAGGGCAGTGTCCAGGCAGTTTCCAAGAGTCAAGAATAATTTGATGGTGCATGCATATATACATGCATACATGTGCACAGACACAAATAAGACAAATTACTAATATTTGCAATCACCTGCAAAGTGAAATGTATAAAATAAGTTGAGTTGCAAATGATAGGGTCTTCAAGTGACCTTGGCTGTAATTTTGATCTGAATTTATTTTTCAGGCTAGAAACTATATGGTAAAATAGAACTGTGGAGTTGGAAGGAGATATAGGGATCATACAGTCCAATCCTCCACAATATGCAGGAAAATCAATTAAATCAAGCTTAAGAGATGGTTGTCGAGCCTCTTCTTAAAAACCTCTAGAGATGAGGAACCCACCAAACTAAAGATAACTGTTTCACTGTTATACAGATCTTATCATCAGGAAGTCTTTCTCTATTGTATTTAAATAAAATCTAGATTGCTGCAAGTTAAGCCCATTACATAGTATCTGGTTCTAGTTTATATGGCCATGGAAAATAGTTCCTGATCATCTTTCCTATGATATCATTTTATGTTTCTGAATATTAATAATATGTTTTACTCAATTTATTAACTTTCTTCAGTTTGTCTTCACAGGGTATGTCTTCAAGTCCCAGTAACATTTTTGACATCCATCTGGCACTAGTTCTAATGTATTTACATCCTCCTGGAACTGTGGTGCCCAGAATCATGCACGACATTCCATGTATATCCTCACCAGTTGCAGAATAGAGAAGAATAATTATTTCATGATTCTTTGATACAATGCTTCGTCTAATGCAGCAAGAACTGCATTAGACTTTCTAACAGCTCTCTCATGCTACTGAGTCATGTTCAGATTATTGTCGATGGCAGGACATCTACCTCTTTCTCCAATGTGTTTTTTTTTTCAGCCATGAATTCCCCATCTTATATGTATGTTCTGCATTTTTTATTTCTAAGTATAACACCTTACATTACTTTCCAATCTTATTCTGTCATTCTGGATTCTGGTTGACCCTCCCAATTTTATGTATTTATAAATTAGACAAGCAGCCTATGAACCTGCTACAAGGTCATTAATTAAAATATTCAATAATGCTAGACTCAAGGTAGATCCCCATGAGACCCTATTGGCTACTGCTCTTGATCTTGACACTGTCCACCAATGCAGATCTCAGAATGTGGTGACCCATCTATTAGTGGATCTCCTTTATTGTTGGGTCATCCAAACCACACCTTAACAGCTTATTAATAATAGTACCATATGGAACTTTTGTTAAGATCTTTGCTAAAATTGAAGATTTTATATCCATAGTATTCATCCTAATGACTTTCTCTTAAGCATATGCAGAACACACCTTCTAAAATAGGTAAAGGTAAAGGTTCTCCTCACACATATGTGCTAGTCGGTTCCCAATTCTAGGGGACGGTGCTCATCTCCGTTTCAAAGCCAAAGAGCCAGAACTGTCCGAAGACATCTCCATAGTCATGTGGCCGGCATGACTATATGGCAAAGGTGCACGGAACACTGTTACCTTTCCATCATAGGTGGTCCCTATTTTTCTACTTGCATTTTTTATATGCTTTCGAACTGCTAGGATGACAGAAGCTGGGACAAGTAACAGGAACTCACTCCATTACGTGGCACTAGGGATTCGAACCGCCAAACTGCCGCCTTTCTTATTGACAAGCTCACCATCTTACCCACTGAGCCACCACGTCCTCTTCAAAAATATGCAATGATAATGTGTCTGATTTGTAACATCATTGTTTTTGAAACTTGCCACTTTTTTCCCTCACTACTCAATGAGAATCTCTTCTTCTATCTATACTGGTAAATATAGACAAAGATTCACTTGATTCCTGATAACAGAAACATAAATGTGTAAAGCCAAAGTGTTGTTGCTGTTGTTGTTTTTTAAGAAAAAGGTACAATAGAAATGACAAACCACCAGAATGGAATGCTTTACTTTTCTGTATCTTCCTCTCCCAAATCTTTTCTATAACTTTGCCCAAATTCTCCAGGATATGTAGTTAGTACAGTTCGCTAAAGAGAGAAATTAAGGCTATTAGCTATTATGTCCCAAGAGCATCCCTAAAAATGTGAGTGGGAAAAAGAATTTTTTTTAAAAAAAAATCTGTTTACCGAAGGTAGTCTCAGAGGAATCTCACAGTTGGTTTTTGTCAGCCTAACCCAAGATTATCCTGAATGCCTCCACTTACTCACACATTAATGATTGTGAAGTTTTCATCCAGCTAAGAGAACATGAATTATGCAGCACCAAGAATACATTAGTTAGCTGTGTCGACTCTCCAGAAATGACAGTGTTGCTTAGCTCAAGGGTATCTTTTAAAATTGAAATTCAGCTGTCAATGCTCCTGAGTTTTGATGCCCAACATAGGGCTAGCTGAGAAACTGACAAACACAAATGGACTTCATCAGGCTTGCAAACTCTTCTGAATGCACATATTGTCAGGAATAAATTCCCTCCAGCTCTGTCCCAATTGCCGCCTCTGGGTGGCACTGTTCATGTAATGTAATATCATGTAATGTATGTACTTGACCCGGTGGGGGAGATAAAACCCACTGTGTATATAAAGGAGCGCAAGCTCCTCCCAAGCACACTTTACACTTTACACTTCTACATTACCTACTTACCTGTGAGCCTCTGCTGAGGTATCTTCCCTTTTTCCCTCTTAATAAATTTATGTTCAGCCAGCATGTTATGTAGCCTTGATTCCAGATCTTAGCCTCAAACACAACAAGTGGTAGCATGAGGATGGCTAGGAACCTGAGCTATATAGCAATGCTGAACACCAGATGTCTTTGAGCCAACAACCAGGCTCAAAGAACACCTGGATCTGCAGCTCTCCCAGACACCTGAGGGCATCGACAGAGGGAGGCTGCCAAGGATTCTGCCAACATGGATGAAGGAAACTGCACATCGGATCAGGGTGACCGAGGCCACGCCAGATCGGAAGACGAGCAGCAACCTAGATCATCAGCGAACATCAAGACCATGGCGAGCCAGGACCAAGATGTGACAGAATCTGCAATTTTGGTCGTGGAGGCTGCTACAGCCAAAATCAGCAGCATGACCAAAATCCAGATGAGGGAATTCTTACATGTGCTCATGGTTGCACAGGCAACACATGGTGTGCCTGTACAACATGGGCAGGAGTCCTCATCAAAGGTGGGAGCAGAGAAGATGGCCAAGAAAGAGAGAGAAGCAGCGGCAGTGAAAGAAAAATGTGAAAGTCAAGCAGCAAGAGCAAAACTGCCATCATCGCAAACTGCGAAAGCAAAACTCGACTGCTTCAGACGAAGGTACCATGAGTGGCACAGATTTGACTGCGGACAGCAACCAGCAGTCCAACGATGGTGGATAGGGGGAAGACTGCGACCCCCAATGCACCAGTGATGAGATGATGTCCGCCTTCCTGCCAAAATCAAAAATCCTGCCAGAAAAGGCCAAGAAGAAGACCAAACATGGCCACCAGAGAGCATCCAGTGCCAAAGATGGAGACAGGAGCACTTCCTGCACCAAGATGGCGACGTCCAAGGACACTATGCCGGACACCCACTGGAGGCCATCCGGGACCAGCGCAAGCCACCGCAGGGCCCAGCAGGACAGGGATGACAGCGGGGTTGGCCACCGCAAAGAGGTCACCCGGAAGTCAAGCCCTGATCCTGAAGCGGACACCTGACACCAAAAATATGCCTCCCACAGCAACAAACACAATGAAAGAACGAAAGCTGACAGAAAGAAAAAGAAAGAAGCGGTGACTGCTCTCCGGAGGCCACCGGAGAGCAAAGCAAGAAAGCAGAGTGCCCCAGCTTGGAGCAAGCACTCTGTGTGGCCATGGATGTTTTTCAGAAGGCCATCCAGGCCCAGCAGCCTAAAACCGCCAGTTTGGGGGTAACAAGGAAAAGCAGACCCAATGCCAGCAATGAGAGAGCCCAGGCCGGGATGACCGCTCCACCCCTAGGGGCCCCAGAAGCACTCACCCAGCTCTGGCGACAGCAGCAGCAGGTCCAGATGCGGCTTCAGCAATGAATCCAGAGAGTCCAAGCGACACCACGGTCACTGTGGCTCCAGCAGCAGCTCCACTGGCAGATCAAGGCAGTGCGGCCGCCACAGCGGTGACTCCAAGTGGCAGCGTGGCTGCTCCACAAGCCGCTCGAGCCGGCGCGTTTATCTGTTTAGTAGTGACTGCAGATCCTTTATAATAAGATGATAGCATACTTGTGTATGCTGGCTATAATAGCTTTATGCTAGAAAATGTCTCAAAATATATGAGAATTCAA
>JANHGC010001830.1:12099-26611 GCA_027560395.1 Boaedon fuliginosus
TTTTCTTTATAAGAGACTGCTTTTGTAATTTTTAGTGATTTTTCCCATAATTTTTGCCAATCTTCCAGGTTAATCGAGTGTCCAATGTTTCTTGCCCATGTGATCATGACAATTTCTTCTTCTAGATCTACTTCAATTAGATATTTGTAGCATTTGCTTATTAATTTATCTTCATTCTCTAATAGGACTGTACACTTTTTTTGTTTAAATAAGGCAAGGACTTGCTGCAAATTTCTTCTCCTCTGGTTACCATTCTTAAGGGATTTTTTTAAAACATGACCCTCTAATTTTTAATAATAGATATCGTATGAACTTCAAAAGAGTGATAACTGATGTGTAGAATCTAAGATTCCTTTTAAGAAGGTCTTTCTTGGAAGATCATTTATCATGTTCAGAAAGGAAAACAAGAAGATTCAATTGCTCTTGCTCCCTTCTGGTTTCTATAAGCTATAGGTTATAAATGAGCAGCTGGGAAAGATTTTTATAGTTTTATTTTCTCTTAGTGTTCCCCTGATCTATGAACCATCACAAGTAAAACCTTTCTCAAGAAGCTATAATAAATCATAAATATTTATAGGTTCTAATCACAAAGCAGCAATGATCCAGGAGAAATAATATTCAGTCTTGTTCTGATGCAGTTGGCACAAAGCCCACAAATAGTTGATGGATACCACTTTCTCCCTCTCTCTCTCATATATATAACTAATCCCTCTTTGTAGGTTAGGAACCTGAAGAGTAAAATGTCAAATAAGGAGACTGAATTCATATCCCAGGGTGAAAAGGGGACCTGAAGTTGTTAGACATTCAAGGCAAAACTAATAATAATAGCTAATATTTTCATAGGAATCAAACTCAGCTTTAATTGATTAAAAAAATAATGCCAAATCAAGAAGCTGGTTAAAAATAATGAGAATTATACACCTGGAAACCTTATTCCAGCAAGTATTTACTTCTTGTTTCTTTGAGTTAAGTAAAAGTGAAAGCTTTCTTTATTACATGAAAAACTCCCATGTTTTCAGTTCAGCTCATGGTTTGGTATCTGGTAGGTTTTGATCCACTGAAAAGTATTTTTGCTCCATCTGAAATTGAGTCTAAATGATAAAAGAAGAGGTTAGTAAGAGATCATAAAAATTTAACAAGGCATATCTGAAAGGATATCTGCATAATGACAATTGTGACAGCCAGAAAAATATACCTAACACTAGTGATATGAAAGGGATATGAAAGGAAAGGTATTCATCTCAAATATAACACATTACGGTTTGCTCCTGAGTCTCCTGAGAATTATTTGGTAATTCAGTCTTCTGTAGTGTAGTTTTAGCATTTATTTGATGCCCAAGAGAAAGAAACAGGCCAATCCACTGCTGGGAACCAGAAGAAGTCTAACGCCTTTACAAATCACTTCTCACCTCAGTCTGACCTGATAAAATGTGCAGATGATCTGTTACTCAATGTACTTGCAATATAGAGATCAGAGTCTACTAATTGGTTTGGAATGTGATTATTCTTAACAATAAAATTCTTTTGTGGCACAATCTGATTATCTCCATATCTGAGTTAGTATAGTATAACACCACCTAGTATAACACCACCATATCTCCAACAACATAACCGTTATGCAAAATATGAAATGGCATTATAATAAGAGCAATGGGAAGTGTTGGTTCCAAGTGGGAAAAAGGAAGGGAAAGAATTTACATCTTGTTCAATAATAAAAAAGCTAGACTGAAGAATCTGTTAATCATAAAGCTGCTGTCTGTCAAATCAGCTTTTGCAACATCTCAGCTAGATTCACTTTGATGTTTGTGCATTTTCAGGAGACCAATTGGAAGCTTAGGGCATTTTGCTCATCTTTTCTAAACAGCAATTTGTCTCTTGTAAACAGCATTTTGTTGAATAAAAATATTTGGTTTGGGGGGGTGTTGGGATGTGTTTGTTTGAAAGCTCGTGCAATTTTTTTGCTTCCTGATAAGAACATTTCTTACCCAGTTCTCCTGTTGTGATAGCAAGGCTAATTGTGATTTAACACAGGTTAGAATATCAGATTCACAGGCCATGTTTGGAGAATTGTGCTCCTATTCTGAGCAAATGAGTACTAGGCAGAACAATCTTCTAACACTAACTGGTCACTACACCCAGAATTAATGCATGTGCAATCCAGTCATAATCCACATTCTCAGAGAGCAACTTAAAAAAGCATAATTACTAATTAATTATAATCATCCTAACTAACATTATCTCTGACAACCGTTATTCACCTCCACAAATTACAATCTTGCACTACTGAAGACGGAAGGCAGTAACTGATCTGTGCTAACCAACCAAAAAAATAACCTACGACTTTTGTACATAGTTCACAGTCACAAAACGAAAAGAGATCAGAGTTCTTTCCCCTATACAAATTGTTGCACACTGTTGCTTGGGGCCCATGCCCTCTAACAGCCATAAAAGCAAACAAGCCTGTGAATGTTTGTAGTCTTCCACTTGCTATATCAAGAAGGCTTTCCCTCCATGCTACTTAATATATGAGAAAAGTAGAATATTAACAAGGCGTTATCTGGAGCTAAATCCCACTGATTAGAAATATCTATGAAATAGATTGACTTGTGAACTGACAGGCTTATTGTGCCCATTTAAGACTTCTGCCTCTGTTGTCATTACACAATTAAGTCTGATGGCAAGCAGCAGATAAGGGATTGCTGTAGATTAGAAGAGCAACTAACTCACTATTCTTCAAAATCTATAGCTGAACCACTATATATTAGCCTTTGTACAAAGAATTTGTCAGTGTGTAGTGAACTTACTGGCAAATATATGATCAGTCAAGGAATCATCCTGGAGTAGCACTGTTTTCTCACATACTACTGTATGATTATTCCTATTCATGTAAACATCTCTACTTCTGAAGATGGAACCAACTATGACTGGACATGGTTGGCCAGTTCTGTACTTGTTTTTAACCTTATCACAGCGTTACAGGCTTAAGATTGAATGCATTTTACCAAGTGACCATTGAGCCTCTGAAAATCAAGCATGCCACTGTGATATATGATGTTTAAAGAGCATTCAATACCTTTAAGACAAGATTATACACGTTTATGTTAGATGATTCCATCAATAGTTTCTTATAATAACTATGTCATGACTGAATATCAGCTACTGGGGAGAAGGTCCTTGCTCTAATCTCCTGTTTCCATTATAATATAAATTTGATTTTAAAAAAAGGACGACAAAGGAAAAAAGGAGTAAAAGAAAAGGGTAAGTCTTAAAGAAAAATCTAAAAAGGATAAAATCAGAATAAGTTACTAATTACCCCAAATGATTTCAAAGTCAATTTCCTTGGTTTTCTGTTCAAAAAGATGCAATTCAAAAAATGTGTGTTACACATATTTGTTCATACTACCTAGACCACAGTTGCTCAAACTTGACCACTTAAACATATGTGGACTTGAATTCTAAATCTACCTAAATCTGGCTGACTGCATAAGTCTGGAAGTTGAAGTCCATGGAATTTACAATGGCCAAGGTTGAGGTCCCTAATCTAGACAAATCTTTGGCCTTATCTAGCAGAAAATTAACATGTGAGCACCCATATTGAAACACATATATACTGTCCCCTAGCCTTGGAAACCACCATTTAGTACACCTCCCATCTCAATTTTTTCTCTTTTAGAAAGGATTTTTTCTTTGATTGTATTCAAGGGGTATCAAACTGGCAGCCCGCACGCCAGATGCATCATATGCAGGCCACATCCACTCCAGCTCAGCAAAGGGAAAAAACCGTCATGATATGTTACATGACAGAATGTGACACCATGAATTTGACATCTGTGCTGCATTCCTATAAGTAATTGAATATAGGTGCTCCTATAATAAACTTGGAACTGTTGTTAATTCTGTTCATGACTGAATCTATGAGGATTAAATGTAACATTTCAAGGGTTAACTGGGTTAGTAGATCAATTTTTTATGTTCCTAAAACATGTTAACCCCCTTACTACCTTCGTTAATTGAATTGTGAGAAACTCTGACAAGTAAGCCACTAGTATGGGTTGGAGGGGGAGTATCTGAGGCTACAAGTAATCTAGTTCCATCTGAGGTTGATTGCCCAAAGATATTTCTAAGCAGTATGATTGCTGCCAATTTAGGGAAGTCTGCCTTGCTGTAGAAAGCAATTTGCTTTTAAATTTATGATGCATTGCATTATGATGCTGAGTAATGGAATGTGAAATAAGTTTCTTAAAAACCTTTTGTTTTGCATCCACATGCGTGCAAGTCTGCAAGAGGAAAAATACAATACATTTGGGCAATTATCTGAATCATAGTGTTCTCATTGTTGGCAGGTTTGAGGAAACCTGGCTCCTTTCCAAAACATTTAGCCCTGCTATGTATTTGGGGAAAGGGAATGAGAAAATACACTTAAAAATCCAGCCAAATTCTTTTGCCATTTTAAGCTGTTGTCTCTCTGAGCAGAATTTGTAGTACAGAGGCCCACCACCTAAAATGCCTATTAATGAAACATGAACATATGTGCCAGTTGCAAACACTATAATCCAAATTGGCATGTGAATTAATGGCCAATACAGATGCACCTTAAGAAAACCAGCAGGGTTGCTTCTGCATTTTTGCAAATGAGACCCTGGAGGATTCTTAAATTTGGAAGGCATTCCTGACAATTTTGCTGTCAGATCTAAGCTTAGGAAAAGCAAACCTGGCAGAGCTTGGCAGCTGAACTGCTGACTCTCTTATTTGTGATCCCTGGGCAACATTATCCTTCGTTTTGATCCATTTTTGCTGGTTCAGAATAATGAGTTCCTTTTGCCAACTTTATTTAATGGGTGGGAATTAAATAGACTGGTTAACTTTGAGTTTTGTGAAGCAAGATTTAGAGTACCAAAGCCACCTGAGGTTGAGCATTATCAGATGAAGTAGGAGAGGAAAATAAATGTTATGTATAAAGAAATCCTGACACTGCCCAGTTTGATTATCCTCATAACAGAGCTGAAAGCAAATTCCATAAAAGGGTTGGGTTGTATGATTAATCATAAAAGGGTGTTTATCTTTCAGCCACAGAAACTAGAGCCCAGGAATTCAAATTGAAAGTATTTTATTGACATAACCAATACACAAGCTCTACCAGAAAACAACAATAACAAAATGGTAATATCATAAAGTAAGTTGGACCACACATTTCCAAATTCAGAATAATCTGATTTGATTTGGAAAGGATAAAAATATAGATAGCTTGCAAAATTCTGCAGAGTTGACTAAAGAAATTGATTCCTGCAAGGTGTAAATATAAGGGATTGTTGATTTAGTCTGTAGACTGTAAAGTTTTCCTTGTGGGATGTTTTGTTTGCTTTTTGTTACACTAGAACCAGAAGATATTTTTAACATGTTCTGGAGCAAAAGTTTCTATTTTTTTTTCAAAGTAACTTGAAGAAAAAGCCTTAATTACATAAGAGGGAGATCAAGTAGAGGTTGCTCATTCTTCCTTGCCTGTCCCATAGTTTCTCTTGTAGAATAATATGCAAAGCTGCAACTTCGTTTTCACAGATGGAGAAAGATGGGATAGATTGGGTCGTATGGTTGATTCTTTGAAGCATGCATATGACCAATGAATGTTATCAGTTTGTTAAACATTGGTTATCAGAGCTCTCTTGGAAGGTAATGTTGCTTTGAGATTTATTCCCTTTCTCAAGTCTCAACAGTGCCACCAGCCACAAAGTTTAATTCTGATTGCTCTTGTCCTAACAGAATGTCACACTACTTCACTGGGCCTTAATCAGAACCTCAAGTTCATCTTGACACTCTGAATATGGGCTCGGTCCTAACCAGTTCAAAGTTCAAGCTTATTTTAAATTCAGTGTGACTGGGATGTCCTTTGATAATGAGTGATTGTGTACTGGGCTAACATAAATGCTGGCATGAAAGTTTGCTGTTTAGAAGAATTGGGGAACAGCAAGCCTTTAAATGATTTTTCATGCCAGCTTCTTTCTCTGTTGCCTTCCTATACCCATGGCATAGTTCTCAATGTCATCCTGTGTCTTCTGCTTGCGTTAATTAATCCAGTGTATTGCTAATAAGCTACAACCTTGAAACAACCAAATCCTGCTTAGAAGAGGCTGGTATGTCCTGCCCAGTTGGCACCAACCCAAACTATGATTAGAAATTCTTTTTCAAGATAAAAGCTTGTCAAGCAATTCAAGGTGCTAGTAACAACTTTTAAAGCCCTACATGGCTTAGGAGCGAGGTATCTTCGAGATTGCCTCCTGCTACCGGATGCCTCCCAGTGCCCAGTTAGATCCCACAGAGTTGGCCTACTATGGGTCCCATCAGCCAAACAATGCCGGCTGGCGGGCCCCTGTGCTAGGGCCTTCTCTGTGGTGACACCGACCCTCTGGAACCAGCTCCCAGTTGAGATCAGGACCATCCCCACCTTATTGGCCTTCCATAAAGCAACGAAGACCTGGCTCTGGCGGAAGGCCTGGAATTAATGTGCCCCCCCTTAGTTGAAAGTGATTGTAGATGGATTTGTTTTTATTTTGTATTTTTATTGTTGTTAGCCGCCTCGAGTTTCCCTTGACCGGGGAAGTGAGGCGGAGTATAAATCTAAATAAATAAATAAATAATTACCCTAAAAACAAAAAAAAGAGACAGGTTTAATACTTATGGTGCACTGACAAGCTAAGAAGGGTATGTATAAGAAGTAAATAAAAAATATAGCAGGATGTAATGAATTAACATCCAGAAGGAATCTCCCAGACAGTATCATCCTTCCAATGCAGTACTCTTCACAATTTCAAATACAAGACCCCTAATGATTAAAGTTATTTTCAATAAGTAGTTTTCCCCCAAACAAATTATATCAATTCCCCAAACAAATTGTATCAATCTTCCCTTAGAGGAAAACACAAAAGGGAAGGTGGGAGAAGGTCAGCCATGGCACAACCTATTAACTCACTAATAATGGGGTTTCAGGATTCAATTAGCAGGTATGCTGAAGCATGCACATGACTCACCTCATCAGGGCAGATAACTAGCTTAAAATTGAGAAGATCATCCTGGTCTGAAAAGTCTATTTCACATGTTTTCGGCAAATTCAGTTCATTTATATCTGTCAGGAAAAGCAGAAGAAATTCTCAGTTTAGAGAAGGCAGATGGCTAGAAAGATTTGTGGCCAAATCAATAGAAAAACAAGCCTCTATTCTCAAACCAAAATATATAATTGCTCTTTATGTTGATTATTAGCTAAAAACTGATGCATTTCTCTGAAAACTTTTAGAAAAAGGAAAGAAACCGAAACCAACAGTTTCCTGACCACAAGACCAGAAGGTAAATTTGATCCAATCTCATGACATTCTAAACTTCCTAAAATGGATGGAGGATAACTTTTGGGAAACTTACATTCACTGTTTATTTGTTTGTTTGTTTGTTTGTTTATTATTTCAATTTCTATCCCGCCTCTCTTCACCCATTTGGTGAATATGTGTTTTTGCACCCTTCCTTGTAAGAAAAAGATAAAGGAAACTTAGAAGAAAGAGGGTAAACACTTTGCAAATTGAAAAAAACACTTGAAATAAAAAAAGTGGTGGCTCTGTATAATAACTATCATTTAAGGTGCTAGTGACAACCTTTAAAGCCCTCCATGGCTTAGGAGCAGGCTACCTTCGGTGCCTTCTGCCACCTCATGCCTCCCAGCACCCAGTTAGATCCCACAGAGTCGGCTTATTAAGGGTCCCGTCAACTAAGCAATGCTGGCTGGCGGGTCCCCAAGCTAAGGTTTTCTCTGTGGCGGCACCAGCCCTCTGGAACCAGCTATCCGCGGAGATCTGAACCATTCCTAGCCTGTTGGCCTTCCACAGATCCACTAAGACCTGGCTCTGTTGGCAGGTGTGGAACTGATGACCCTCTGAAGAGTGATTGTTGTATGATTGGTGACTGATTGATTCTGTTGATTTTATTTTTATTTTATTATTATATAACTATTTTAAATATGTTTTTATTGCATTGTATTTTAATTCTTTGTAAGCTGCCCCCAAGTTCCCCTTGATCGGGGAAGAGAGGCAGGGTATAAATCGAATAAAATAAATAAATAAATAAATAAATTCCTTAAATAAAATAGAGGTTTCTGTTTGTTGTGCCTCTAAACAGAAATATACTTGCTTCATACAAATTCTTCATGCAAGTTTATTGTTAAAGTTTTAACTATTTATAAATAACTAATTCTCCAAATAAACAAGACATAGAATATAAAGACAACTCCTCCCTTACATCACAGATGTTTACAGTCATTATCAAATTATCTGTTTTCTCCCCAAATGGATTATCTGATTAATAATAATTTGGTAATTTGAACAATGGAATGTTTTTGTTTTTATTTGTTTCTATAGTTTAGTATATTATAACCATCCTGCTTCTTTTTAAAAGTATTGAAGTGTTTCCACAATTTAATGAAGTTTAATATCAGCTTAATAAATCACCAATCAACAATGAATGTAATTGATATTTTTTAGACTCTATTAATGCCCTAATCCACTGAGCAAATCTACCAGCCTAATTCCCAGTAATGATTCAATAAACAAGAAAAAAAGTCAATAAAATTATATTTTATAAACTGTCCATGTGATCATAAATTCTCTGAGGTGATCAAGATTGTAATCTTAGTTTTTAAAATAATACTGAAAAGTAGTTAGCACCAGATTTGCTTTGACAATTATAAATAACATATTGCCTTTAGGAGACATTAATAAGTTGAACGTATTAATAAAAAGACTCCATTGTGATCTTTCCTTTCTATTCTTCCAGACCCAGTTTCACAACACTAGTTATAATCAACTCTTCAAATATCAAGAATGCACAGATGGGAGTTTAATCAAGCCCATTCTGAGCACATGGGTGCTGCTGGCTAATCTAATTTTAGTCACTTCACTAGGAAGGATCTAATTCACTCAGTGATTGACAAAAGGTTGTAGATTAATGTAACGTTGAAGGCAGCAATGGAGCTTCATCAAGTGAAGCACAAATACATTTCAGTTGGACTTCTGTAGAAACACAGTGACCGGTTACAGTAGCATTTCTCATTTAGCAGATAAAATGTAGCCCTCTGATTCATTAATCAGATTTTCTCATTAGTAAGAAATATTTTCTTAGAAATCTGATAGATACTTTCTTGAATATCAGGTTCATATTCTTTAAGATATAAGTTGTCCAAAATTGGTGACTCACATGGTGTGCAACAGCTGGTCATCCAGGAACTACTAGAAGTTCTGTCCACGTTTCAACATTTTCAACTAAGGCAACAATTCTTCCAGTCTCCAGTCCCTCCAGTCCCTAGCACGCAAGTCACCCATCATGTTATATTTTCAAAAATTTATATTTTACAGCATACAGTAGAGGAAAATCTGGTGGAAAATTATGGGGGGAAACCATTTATCCATACAAAGAGAATATTGCACAACATAATGTAATTTCATATTAGAGTTTGGAATTCAAGAAGATTGCTAGAGCTATTGAGTCTGAAATCCTGATGGTTACTGTAGAAAACCAGGCATATGTCCGGCCATCATATAATTCATAATCCAAAGGCAGAATACTCCCTTACAAGGAGCAAGGAAAAATAAACTTTTCAAACAAAACTGAGTCTCCTCACACTTTTTACACAATACAGTATCCTGCCTATCATCTGTTCTCAGAAGCAAACATATGCAAGTAGGGACTCTTTGTTGAGGGTCAAGATGCCACTCAAACTATTTTCATGTCTGGTCAAATATTTACCTTGCAGGATCATAGGTAAGATACATAGAACAGGGCAATGAGCATTTCGTACACACTATTTCAATAAAAATCGAAATAAATAAATAGTTATTGGTAAACTAGAGTTTCCAAAAATCTGGACAAGCACGAGAGGACAAGCACAGTTTGGGCTCTCATGCAGTAGTCCTAAATTATTTTGATTTAAGCCTTCTTAATGAGGCCCTTTTCAAAAGGGAGGCATGAGCACTAACTGAAAATTAAGGTTGTACTACTATTTTTTCTTTCATCTCCTCAGAAACATCTGTTGTGCCTCATGATTGAGGCAATACACATTCCAACTGTCACCCACTGCTTGTTATTCCCCCTATGAAATTTTTTTCTCAACCTTGGTAAGATGTGTGGACCTCAACTCCCAGAATTTCCCCGCTAGCATGATATAGGTTGTACTCCTACAAATAGAGAATTCATCACACAAGGTATGATGAGAAAGGCCACACGTAAACATGGTTATGTCTATAGTCAGCCAAAGTCTTCCAGCCTCTTGGCAAAAGTGACAGTAAGGGAACCCAAATGTGTCCTCTACAAAAGCCTGTGTGACACTTTATTAAATTGGAAAGAGGTGTCTCGTGGGCTGGGCATGAGTGTGGGTGGACATGGAGAAGGTAGAATTGCTGTTCATTGGCAGGTGTGGCTTATCAATGTGCATGTGCATTACACTGCTCCAACCACTAGTTAGAATTCCCCTATTCATCATTGTGCATGCACTTTCACACAGGTGTGTGTATCAACTCACAAACACCCACACACATATCAATGTTATTGAAATATAACTTATAGAGATATATAGACCCTTCACTGGCACTTATCTCTTCGTATAAACACTCGTCTTCAGGCACTCAACAATTAGAGATCTCAGAGGCTGACCAAAATGAAGCTTCCTATCAGGCAGCCCCATGATTTGAGTAGGGATGGCAGAAACACTTTGATGGGAGTAATCCATCTCCATCATTGTAATGACCATCCCCATTAATCGGCCATAAACTAATAAAGTAAGCACTTTCCCCTCTATACCCCCACCCCTCCAAACTTCATTAAGTCTTTAGTACATTTAATATGTCTTACTTAGTGTCTGTTAAGGCTCTTTTTTTTCTCCATACCTGATGAAACACCTCCCTTGAGACAACTGAAGCCTTGACAGCTCAGGCCTCAAGTTAGAAGCCATTTCTAGACCTTGTTGTTACGGCAACACCACCCTTGCTACATGCACATGGGGAGGAGGGCAGCAAAAAGAAGGGGAGAATAGTAAAAGAGCTGCTACGTTTCCAAATTAAATTTGCGATGCCAAGCATCAGATGGGCCCACAGCCAGAGATTAATTCGCCTGATCAAGTTATAAAGAGTGCTGAGGTTGGTAATCAATCTTGGAGCTGTCAGGGAGATAGGCAGTGGTATTAACCTGGCAGGACTTGCTGAAATGCAGGCCTCTTTAATTCTCTTCTCACTGACAAATCCTGCTCCCCCCTCTTCTCTTATCAAGTTGTGTTGGTGGTGTCAAGGTGGGGAGGGTTTGATGAGCTGCTTTTTATATGCTCTGTCCAGTTCAGTATTATTTGACTACTCTTCCCCGGGGGCAATTTTGCCCTGGAGACCAGATGCATGTGGGTCTGTGGGGAGGGGGGGATGCATCTTACTATTTATTCTCTGGCCCCTTGCCCAGCAGATTGCCTATCCATAGTCATTTCATGTGGATGGGCCATGTCACCATTTAATTTTCAAATCCTGGGTGGTGAAAGAATAGCCATTGAAGAACTCCTTTCTGCTGATCTAACTTATGCTTATAGGTGGAACATGGCACCTGATTTGATTTATAAATACCTAACAGGGAAGCCCAGGTTGATTAATCCAGTACAAATGTAAGATGGATCCAGAGAAGGGGTTGATTGCCAAGGCCTGAGAATGGATTGTTCTTGTGACACAAAGGTTAATGAGGAATTAGAAATAATTAATGAGTTGTACAATGCTGACTCAGGCAAAGGTATCGAATTGGCAGGAGCTATGGGACTCAGCATCATTAGGTGTCCATACATCTATTTATAGCTAAATGAATAATAATAATAGGGATAGATCATGTGACCAATAGGGCACAGGTTGTCACTGCATTAGAGGGTAACCTGCAACAAGAAAAACAAATTGGTCCAATATTTGAAATAGAAATTGACTGAAGGAGAACAGGCTGGGATTCTTACTCCATCTCCATCTACAATACTTCTAATTTTTAAAAGAAGTCAGAATAAAATTATATAGCGTTAAGTGCTTTGCCCTAATAAAATCCCAATATGAATTCTGAATACCAAGCAAATGGTATGGAAAAGAATAGGTACAGTAGAGAAGGCTACACGATAACGAACGGTACAGACAATCTACAATCTATACAATCTATATTTATAATTTACTTTATTACTGCATTTGTAAGCCACCCATTCTCAAAAGCTCTAGGCAGCCAGCAATAAAGATCAGCATAAAATAAAAAGCAAGTCTCTCAAAAATAATAAATAAATCCACTGTTAACAGAAACAAAATTAACACCAAAATGATAAATAGAAATTATTCAATTTCATGAGCCTGCCAAATTCTAACCTTTACCCCACAAACGCTTTTTTCTTGCATTAGAACAATCAGGTTTTATAGCTCTCCTAAAGCCTGGGAGGGAAGATGCAGACTGGCTGTCCACGGGAAGAGAATTCCAAAATATGGGAATGGTGACTGAAAATGCCCATTTATGAGGCCCCATCAGATGACAATGTAGACGGGATCTGGAGGGAGTCGATCCTGTTCAATGTGAACAGGAAAATGAATGTGTGAGAAGATGATCTATCTGATAACCCAGTCCAGAATTATGTGGAGCCTGAAAAAATATAACTATCCTTTTGAATCACACCCAGAAGTCAACTGGCAACCAATCCAGCTCTGAAATCATCGGGGTTGCCTGAGTATATTTGGATGCACCCATTCCTGCTTGGATCACTTATTTTATACCAGCTATAATTTTCAAGGACAGCTGTATATAGTGGTGATTCAAGAATGGAAAAGCTAAATAAAAAGTCATGTTTTGAAAGAACAGAAAGAATGACAAACAATTATCAATGAAAAAAGATTGATCACTGCTTCTCTTTTTCCTTTCCAAATGTACAGAATGACCAACTAAGAAAAAAAGGTGAATGCAGTTACAAGACCATTTTTTGAGTGTCCTTTGCATTTTTGCTATAGTTACAATAGTTAAAGGGAAGATGGACAAGTGAATTGCAATGGCCCAGTGGTTACTGGGAGCAAAGGAGCTTTGTAAAGTAGGCAGTTCCCAGAAACTGTCACAGCTCTAAAGCAGCAAATTATAAATGAAGTGTGGATAATAAATGTGCCAATCCAGTATTCTATTACTGAAACATTTGTCCAGTGGTATTTTTTATTAGGGCATAAAATAGCAGGGTAAAGTTCAGTAGTATTTTTGTTTTATTCCCTTTAAAAATTTCTTGTTTTTAAACCATAGCTTCACTCTCTTCCATCATGTACCTTTTTTCTTCAAAACCAAAAAAAAAAAAAGGATAGTGAAATGTAAACACTCTTAAACATTGGTTATGTTTCTGCTAAACTTACAATATGATCTGGAAGTCATGCAAGGATAAAAAAGGGAGGTTATACTCTACAGATTATCTGTCTTCCTTCTACAGAGAAAATGAATTCACAGTTTTTGGAATACCTTATCAGTCAAAAACTTTAGGAAAGTCATTCCAATCTTCTAAGAGAATTCTGTGTATGAGATCAAAGGATAATTCCAGCATTCTGTTCCCATGGTAGCAATTAAGTGCTCTAGGAAATCTACATACAGAAAATAGCAAGCTTCACATTCAGGATATCCCACAGTTCACATTGATTCTGCATCAAATATTGGAATTCATATTTAAATGCCATAGCCTTATCATCCATCAGTATTTCTAATTCAATTTTAAATATTATTAAGTTGATGGATATCAATGCTTCTTATAATAGCAAAGTTTAATTAATGCTACATAAAAAGGAAATTCATTTTATCTATCTAGAATTTTGCATGATTCAATATTTTTTGAATGCCTTTTTATTCCAGGATGTCCCTATCAAATTTTTTATACATGTATGTATCTATAATTGTATAGAGCCGCGTAATATCCTGTCACCACCACTCCTAATTCACATTTTTGAAAGCTAGAACTCAGTGTTATAATGCTTCCTCACTGGGGATATATATACATTCCACTTGATAATTTGGTTGCTTTTTAGTTAATTTCTACTTGACAATATTATTTGTATGCTGGCAACTTTTGGGAAGTGCATTGTGGTTTATAACAGATAGAGAGCATATAGAACAGATCTTTGTTTTCTAGCAGGTCTGTATGAATATGATAAAGAATGTTTATTTATTTATTTTTATTTATTTATTAGATTTGTACCCCGCCCCCCTCTCTTCACCCCTTCCAGGGGAACTCGAGGCGGCAATCATACAATAAAAACAGTTCAACCTATACAATAAAATAGAAAAATCCATTCATTCACACAGTCACACCCAAGGGGGGAGAGAAGAAGGGGACACGATGACTAGGGCCACGCTTGCTGGCAAAGCCAGGTCTTCAATGCCTTGCGAAAGGTTATCAAGCTGGAGCTGTTTCTAATCTCCACGGGGAGCGAGTTCCATAAAGTTGGAGCAGCTACAGAGAAGGCCCTCGAGC
>JANHGC010001830.1:61816-74765 GCA_027560395.1 Boaedon fuliginosus
GACTCCTACTCTATAGGAGCTCTACAGGAAGCTGGGGACAACCTGGGTACAGGTACAACTTATAACCATTTGTTTAGTGACCATTCAAAGTTACAACAGGACTGAAAAAAGCGGCTTATCACCAGTTTTCACACTTACAACTATTGCCACATCCCCATAGTCACATGATCAAAATTCAGGCATTTGGCAACTGCATGTATTTATGACAATTGTACTGTCCTGGCAGGAGTGGGATTCAGCCGGTTCGCACCAGTTCGGGCAAACCAGATGTTAATTTTACATCTGGTTCACTGAATGGTAGTTGCCAGGACTGGTTGGCCCCACCCACCCCTCCCGTCCCCTCCCAGAACTCTCCATGAGGCCCATTTTGAATGCCATTTAAGTGCAGGGCCCCCATGGAGACTCTAGGAGGGCGAAAAATGGCCATCCCAGAAGTTCCGGAAGTCTGAAAATGTTTCTGGCCTCCAGAGGGCCTCTGAAGCTCAGGGGAGGCTGTTTTTGTTCTCCCAGAGGCTCGAGGAAAGTCTCCGGAGCCCAGAGAGGGTGAAAACACCCCCCTGCCATGGTGCAGGAGGCCGACTAGGCCACGCCCACCCAGCAACCAGGCAGAGAACTGGTTGCTGAAATTTTTGAATCCCATCCCTGTCAGTCCTGGGTCATGTGGTCACTTTGTAACCTTCCCAACCAGCTTCCGAGAAGCAAAGTCAATGAAGGAACCCAGATCCACTTAACAGCCATGTGATTCACTTAACAATTGCAGTGATTCACTTCGCGACTGTGACAAAAAAAGGGGGCACAACTCACTTAACAACTCCCTCTCTTAACAATGGAAAATTTGGGCTCAATTGTGCTTGTAAGTTAAGGACTACCTGTATTCTGGATCCTGAAAACTGAATTAATTACAAAAAGAGAGTAAATTTGCTATATTTCTTGTCGCTTCAGAGACAGCATCCAGAGACCCAAGAAGCAAAGTCATTCACTGTGCAGTCAACCACTTTTCTGCCTTCTGAGATGTCGTGAAAACCTGTGCCCGGGCTCTTGCAATGTATTTTCCTGGCATTGTGGGCTAACGCACTTCAGGGAACAAAAAGGACATTAACACTGGCATGCTCAGGAAGATTAAGTTCAAGTATCAAATTCTGTACATGTGCAATGTGATCATAGAGCCAGGTAACAAATGTGGCTCAGAGCATACCAAACATTGATTAACCTTTGAGGAGCATTCAATAATTGTAGATTGACAGTGGACGGCCGCTGCAGCTCACAGAGGCCAGAATAGCTCTTATACATCCTAACTGGGCATTAACTCAAGACCCCATTTCTCATCCCATCAAACTTCTAGGAGATATAATTTCAGGAGCTTCCTTGGTGTGCTAAGGCATCGTTTTATTATTATTTATATTCCACTTTTATTATTTTTATAAACAACTCAAGGCAGTGAATATATCTAATGGTCCTTCTTTCTCTTGTTTTCCCCACAACAGCAGCCCTGGGAGGTGAATTGGAATGAGAGAGAAAGACTTGCCTAAAGTTACCCAACTGGCTTTCATGGCTAAGGTGGGAAAAACTCAATAGTTACCAGTTTTTAGTCTGGTGCTTTAACCACTGGACCAAATTAGCTCTTTCATTCCAGACAGCATCATTTTTGGAACATTTGCCTATTAACTGATTTACAGATGGACTATTCTAATGTGAATAGACACCTCAGCCTGTGCATTTAAAAATAAATTCCATTGATTTATGAGCTGTAGCTTGTCTGGCTGTTCAGTTTATTCCTTTGGTACTGATAAAAAAAATTAAACTTTCCCCTGTTGCTAAGTGAAAATAGCTTTCTGGCATTTATTCTGATTGTCCAGAATATTTTTTGGGTAAAGATGTTGAATACCTAGGGCTGATTTACACGTTCCCACTTTCTTCCTCTTTCACATAACATTTTATGATATCTTGATTTTTATGTCTTGTTTGGGCAAGAAAAAACCAAACGAACAGGTACAGTATAGGTGGTTCCTGGCTCAATAATAGTAACTGTGAAAGAAATCTTGGAGTCCTAGTGGACAATCACTTAAATATGAGCCAGCAGTGTGCTGCAGCTGCCAAAAAAGTCAATGCAGTTCTAGGCTGCATTAATCAAGATCACGTGAACTGCCTTGGACTAGACCACACCTGAAATACTGCATCCAGTTTTGATCGCCACAATGTAAAAAAGATTTGAAACTCTAGAAAGAATTCAGAGCAATAAAGCTGATTAGAGATTGGAGGCTAAAACATATGAAGAATGCTTGCTGGAATTGGATATGTCTAGTTTAATGAAAAGAAGGTAGGACAAGAAGCAATGAATGAACACTAATCAAGGAGAGAAGCAGCTTAGAACTAACGAGAAAATTCCTGACATAACAATTATGGTAATCAGTGAAACAACTTGCCTTCAGAAGTTGTGAATAATCCAACACTGAAAGTTTTTAAGAAGAGATTGGACAACCATTTGTCTGAAATGGTATAGGGTTTCTTGCCTGAGAAGTGGGTTGGACTAGACTAGAAGATCTCCAAGTGCCCCTCCAACTCTGACATTCTGTTATTCCAATGTTACAAGTCCATCCAAGTGAGAACAACTAGTTCATTGTAGGTGCTTCTAAAAAGTGACTTCTGTTTTGTTGTTATCAAAACCATCTGGACATGACTTTGTAGTCACCAGGAACTGAGCCTAACCTGAAGGTGCCCCTACTTTTACTGAGGTGCTCCAAAGGTGGCTGCTGCTTCCTCAAATGGAGATTTCCTTCAGGAGGAGACGTGTATGAGCCGAGTGCCTTCACTCTGCGAATCAGCTCACTAAGTCCTGAGAGTTATAGACAAAATACAGATGATAGATGCGGATGACAATGCCCAAAGAAAGAAAACAAAAACCGTAACATTTGCAACAGCTAGGAAGCTTTCCTTTCCATTAAAATTGGCTTGTTTAGGGGTTCACAAAGTAAAAGAGACAAAAGGATTAGGCCACAGCAATAATTCTGTCGTTTACTGTTAAATCCTATGAAAGATCAGATATCTGGCAGTTTTGTGAAATAGCTCTCATCGAATCCCTGACTTAAATGACAAGGCTGGTTTTACAGATTATGCTGTCACGATTTTGTTAAATTTGGTTTCTTGAATAAAGCATGATTGATTGGGCTGGCACAACATGCAGAATTGAAACCAAAGAAACGGCATTATGGCTGAGCACGTACAGTATTGTGAACCCTCTCTAGGAGGTTTTTAGTGTTGTGGTGTTGTCCTCCATCACAGCACAGCCCAGGACTGGATTAAGATGATATGAGTCAGTCGGTAAATAAGAGGGCAGAGGGCTGCCAACTCAAATAATATTCTTCGGTCTTCTGCCTCAAGTAAGACTTTGGCATTTGTGCTCCTGCCCGTTATGTATAAAAATGGAAATCCTATTTACGTATTTTAACAGAAGGGAGGTGGAGCAATGTGTGAATTAGTGTGTGTGGTTCAAATCTGGGAGATATTAATTGCCAGTTAATCCTACTGGATGCCTGGATGCTTCTGGATAAATAACTTCTAGTGTTATCATTCAAAAAGAGGATGACATTACTGTTTTTCCAACCTCTGTTAGCACAGAATATGTGAAGGAAAGAAAAAAATGGAAGAAATAGAGGAAAGAGGTTTTACAAGGGGGTGTGCAATGCTTCTTCCTTCTTCCCTTTTGTAAATCATATGAATGAAGCATGTTCCTATACAATAAAAGCCTGTTTTGCAAGCAGTCCTGGAGTTGTATCCAGGGAGCCCACAACACCTATTTCTGGACAACTTAGTTGCAGGGAGTTGAGGCTTAGATAAGGGAGCTGAATAATGAACAATTCAATGACTATTGAGATGTTTTCCTACCGCAGAATTTTCTGCACTTGAAATGCACTGAAGTAGCCAGAGCTGACCATCACAAGAGTTTTCTTGGAATATGCCTATTCTTGCAGTTGACTTGCTGTTTCTGAAACTTCGTTTCTAATATTGCTCTTGCCTTATAACCAAGTATATAAATAGATGGATCGCAGGGTTTGTTTGAGTGAAAAGAGCTCAGGTGAGGATAACTCATGTTTTGAAAACTGACAGAAATTTACAAATGCTGGTGTGGTCCCATCTTCAGATTATTATTTTGTTGCTCATAGATAAATATATTTCCCCCTGTTTCATATGCAAGGTGACAGAAATTAGAGACATCATCTGAGTGGAATAATAGACATATCACTTTCAGCTTCTGCTACGAAGAAACGGTTGATTTGAGTGATGCTACCCTTCATCCAAGGAACTCTTCTGCACAGGAGAAGCTTTGTATCAATCTGTGACTGGCAGCACCACAATTCTTGTGTATTCTTCAGAGACAAGGGGCATACATGCTCAAACAACAACAATAACAACAATAATAATATCATGGCTATGGACTCTCCCCTCAACACATCCTTCCTCCCAAAGTTGCTGCTCCGGGGGAAAAATTGGGAGGAGGGAGAGCTAGGGTAGTCCTTGAGTTATATCCTTGAGTTATGACCGTAATTGAGCCTGCAGTTAAGGTCATAAAATGTGAGAGTTGTAAAGTGGGTCACCTGTTATGATAGCACTGGATTTTATGCTTTTTTTTTTTTTTGGTGGTGGCAGTTGTTTAAGCGAACCCATTGTCCACTCTGGGGAGGTTTGGGCCAGTAATAGGAAGTGTTTAAATGTTGGTTTCCTGCAAAAATATCATAAATGATGGTCGCATGATTGAGGGGCACTGGAAATGGCTGTAGTTAGTTAGTTAGTTTATTTATTTATATCCGGCCTCTTTCCTGGTCAAGGGGAAATCGAGGTGGCTTACAACAATTTTGAAATACAGAAAAATAATACAATATATTAAAAGTTACAATACACAATCACACACCAGCCAATAATCATTCTTCCAAGGGGGGCGGGACATCAGTTCCATGTCTTAATGGCTCTGCGGAAGGCCAACAGATTAGGGATGGTTCTAATCTCCACGGGTAGTTGGTTCCAAAGGGCCGGCACTGCCAAAGAGAAGGCCTTAGCTTGGGTACTTGCCAGTTGACATTGTTTAGCTGATGGGACCCTAACAGGCCAACTCTGTGGGATCTAATTGGGCGCTGGGAGGCATGAGGTGGCAGAAGGCGGTCTTGAACGTACCCACTCCTAAGCCATGAAGGGCTTTAAAAGTTGTCACTAGCACCTTAAATTGCACCTGGAATACCACTGGGAGCCAGTGCATCTCGTGGAGGACAGGTGTTATATGGGTGCATTGAGGTACACCCTTAGTCACCCGCACGGCCGCATTCTGGACCAGTTGAAGTCTCGGAGTGCTCTTCAAGGGCAGCCCCATGTAGAGTGCATTATAGTAATCTAAATGAGAGGCAACAAGGGCATGAGCGACTATAAGAAGAGCTGGTCCAGAAGGGGCTCAACTGATGCAACAGGCGGACCTGTGCATAGGCCCCCTTGGCCACAGCCGCCAAATGATGGTCCAATTGCAGCTGTGGATCCAAAAGAACCCCCTAAGTTGCACACCCATTCTGAGGGGAACAATTTTCCTCCCCCCAGCATCAACGATGGACAGTCCACTGGACCATGAGGGGCAACATCCACAGCCACTCAGTCTTGTCAGGGTTGAGCCTGAGCCTGTTGGTCTCCATCCAGATCCTCACAGCCTACAGGCCCCAGGACATCACCTCAACGGCATCACTAGCTCGGCCCGAGACAGAGATATACAATTGGGTATCATCAGCATACTGATAAAATACATATTTTGATTTGTAGCATATATAAAGTTTTTTTCTCTGAATTGACTTATATTCTGCTTTTCTTTACGATTCAAAGTGATATACATAGCAATTCCTTTCCCATTTTTTCCAAAAATATCACCCTATGAAGCAGAGATAATAAATTATATAGATTATGACCTGGATCTCCCAAGTCCTAGTTCAGCATTCTAATTCATGCATATCACTGGCCAGATTCAATAAACCTTGAAATGCAGCTGTACATTTTCATAATGCTTGAAAAGAGGGATGACAAAGATACCTAACCACAGAATGTTTTCTGATGCTCCATTTGCTGTAGATTGATGGCTATACAATATATTGAGAATCAGACTTCACTATGACTCTGAACACCAATTGGTATAATGGTGCTACTGGGGCACTGCTTTATAATAATAACAGTAAATGTATTGAATTTATATTCTGTTCAATTCCTAGTGACTTGGGCACTTTCCTTTACGGAAAAGTCAGCTACAAAAAAAAGCTACCGATATAAAGTCAGAATGCAGGCACTAGGTCTGATCTAGCGTATTCTTTACATTCTTAATTTCAATATGTTTATAAGAATACAAGGAAAAGATTAGGAATTTACAAAGCAGCTCCAAGGATGGAGGTCAGAGGATGACGCTGTCCTGCTGAGATTTCCGCCTTTCTCAACTAGACACCTCTTACTACATATCCCAAACACCCGCCCTGGTCCGGGGACACCCGCTAGTTGTGCTAGCGCAATGGCTCAGAGCCAGCTATTGGCACTAAGCAGAACAGCGGCTCCCTCCTTATCTCATCTGCCCGAAGGAGGAAAAAAAGAATGTGAAACTACGGCCCGGAGAGAACGGGCTGCCAAGGGGAAGGTTTGTTCTTCAGAAGAGCTTGCAGGCGAGCGCCAATGAGGAATAGCCTCCATTTGCTCACCCGCTGTCCCCGGGCGCTGCAGAGGATGAGCCGCCCGCACGACTTGGTGCCGCGCTTTGGGGCAGTAAAAGTACACACACACACACACTCTCTCTCTCCCGCCCTTTACCTCCATTTTCTTTGTGGGTACAACCTTAGTTACCCCGAGAGAGCGCGCCAGCGGGCGAACACGTGGCATTCAAGGCAGCCACAAGGAACGGCCGTCGCTGCGGCCCGCTCTCTTGGCTCTCCGGGCGAAGAGGATTAAGCTTACGGCGCGCGGAAGGAGGCGGACAGTGTGGCGTCAAGGGCATAAAAAGGGCCCTCTCCTCGGCAGGATGCATGTTGAATAAAACTGTATTGGGTGGAGTTATAACTCGCATTTAAACGTGCGGTTATTTTACTCTTTGTGCCTCGCTCGCTTAGAAGTTCTACACAAGTCTCGTCGCAATCCCGTCCCCGTCCTGAAAGTCCCCCCCCCCCTCTTTTCTCTGGACGTTACTCCATTTATCCCCGCCCGTCAACTGTCGGGCGGGGCTTAACACAACGCCAGCGGGAAAAGAGGTGTTGCCAACGAAGGCAAGGGGGCGTGTCCTGATCGCCGCGTTGAGGGCGCCAGTTGGGAGGCAGTCGCGGCCGGTGGTGGTAGAAGAAGGTGGGAGGGTGCGCGCGCGGACGTCTGGTTGGCCGCTCGGCCAACCGTCCGTAAGGCGAGCTCGGCGGCGGCGGCACAGGGCGGCGCGCGCGCGGAGGGGCGCCCATGGTGTGGCCTCATGTCTAAGACGCTGCGGAGGAAGCGCCACTGGCTCAGCAAGGTGCAGGAGTGCTCTGTGTCCTGGGGGAGCGGCTCCGGCCCAGACCCCGACCTCCTGCGGGGCGGCGCCGAACGGGGAGAATTCCCTTACCTCGGGGGCCGCCTGCTGACAGTGGCCGACTCCGGCGGCGGACCTGGTTCCGTTTTGCTTTCAGGGAAGCCCCCTGCCCCCGGGGATGTATTGCTGGAGGTAAACGGGACCCCGGTGAGCGGCCTCACTCACCGCGACACCCTAGCCGTCATCCGCCACTTCAGGGAACCGGTGCGCCTCAAGACCGTGCGGCCAGGTCAGTGCGTCCGAGCGAATGGTTGTCGGGGGGTGGGGGTCGATTCTTTCTCACCCCTTTTCCTTCTCCGCGAAAGGGGTGGGAGACAGCCCCGAAGTCACCGCCCTCGGCTCCACCCAGCGCACCTGCTTCTCTTTTAACACCCCCTCCCCCCAATTGTAGGTCTTTCCCGGTCTTAATGTTCATGCTTTCCAATCATTCTTCTTTTTCCTTCTTGATCGCGACTGTACTTCTTTTTTCTCCGCCCAGAGCAGTCCTCCTATCCACCCTTAGCACCACCCAGAATCGTTTCCCCCCACCCTCCAATCTCATCCCTGTAACGTTTTCTCTTCATCATCCCTTTCCTTGCTACTGCTTCTCTTACCTCCCTAACGGATGGGCGTCGCTTTTATAAATTCTGTATTTCTCGGAAGACTAAGCACCTTTCTGCCGTATCTTTTATCCTTTAGGGCATTCATCGCTCTACCTGTGCCACCTTCCTTTCTCGCTTCCAACACACTTGTGCCCAATGTTCCTTGGTTGTCTTGTCTCATTTATATTCCGTGTCCTTTTTACAGCTCTCTCCCACCTATTGTTTTCTACTAAGGCAAACCTGACCCACTGTCACCCCTCCTGGTACATCTGTTAAATCCCTTCCCTGAACAGACCTGGCCCTTCCTGTTTACTCCAGTATCTATCTTCCGCTCCAGTGCTGGTATCATTACTGAAGTGTTTCCACTTATAAGACCTGCTTTAAACCAAGAGTGGTTGTTAGGCTTTGTGGTAGCAAAGGACTTAAATAGCTTTTTATGTGGCTTGATCCATTAATGCCTATCTATACAGTGTTAGGTGTGATGATCATCGTAGCCTAGTGGCTCCTTTTACCCCTTTTAATGAATTAATTTTTCTGTGTGGAATATTGGCTTTTGGTAGTATAGTTATTCAGGAATATTTGACCATGAAAGCTTTCTGCTGTAAACAAATAGTTAATGATTGAGATGCTAATGCTGTCTTTTCTGAATAGGATGTACATAGATTTTTTTTATTCCTCCAGAGCTTATAAGAAAAAAAAACAATTACTTTTGCATGGTAATGTATCATCTTTTTTTAAAGTTTCTTTTCCTGTATTCTCAGTTCTAGGGAGAAGGGGGAGGGGAATAGTTGTAACCGTACTTCATGCTTGAGCAAACAGGTTTTTGCATGCTGCATCTATGGTGTAGACCCTGCAGCCCTTTTCAGTGAAATAGATTAATATAACATGGTTCATAGCTTACTTCTGATTTCTTGTACTGTTGAGCTGTTTTTTTTTTTAATCTGTGTGGTAATAACTTGTGATTATCCTTCGGTTTCAACCTTCCCTGTTTTCATAATCTGATGAATTCTTAGCAAATCTAGTTGTTTGTGTAGGTTATAAAAATGAAGTTTCCAAACACCAAGGTTTCTTAAAACAGTATTATCCTTGGAGACAGTGATTGAACATTATTAATAACTGTCATTTAGGTTGCTTTTACTTGTTATTGGAATTTATTGTTTCTTTGAATAAAATGTGTATATCTGTAGAACAGTAATACAAATACTAGAGAAAAACTCAAACAGTGATTCTTCATTTCATGGTCAAGTGAAGAATAAATTATCATATTGTTAATGGATGTATTTTGATGTATTTGTTTTAAATTTCAGGCAAAATCATTCTTCTTAAGTTTTAGGTTAATCTTTTATCATAGATGTGTTGTTAACTGTAATTTTGTTTTAACGTTCCTTCTCCCTCTAGGAAACAGTACAAATCAAATTAAACTAAACAAACAATTGTAATCTATATAAACATTTTTTAGAATAAAAATGATCTATTGACCTGAAATAAATACGGTACTAAACAGTATTTTGACCCAGTGTCTTTTACATGGACATTATTCTGTGTTATAAAATTATTTTGAATTATAAAGTAATATCGAATTTTTTGCCTGGTATTTTCTACATTTTCTGTATAGGTTGCAAATCCTTTTATGTTGATATGGTTCTTGGGTAATTAACAAAAATTAAGAATATCTAAAATAAAAACCTGTATTGAATACATAAAGTATGGTTGATTGTGTCTATAGGGCAGCAAACTAAATTCTCTGTTTAATTTTAATATTTTACAATGAATGTAAACTGCTCACATTCTGCTTCTATTTCTTCTGAGATGGAAACAAAAATTAGACTTTTACTTATGATTTATTAATAGCTTGTAAAATTAAGCATTTTGCTTTTCTTGCATTTATAAATCTTCAGATTGACATGTGATTATTATTTTGGGGATTACAGTAATGTATGCACAATTACAGTTACTTATAATGAAATTGAGAGCATAGTTTTAAGGCAGAATAATTTTTGAAACTAATAATTTTCTTTTTCTTCCAACCAGTATGACATAGTTACACTGCAAAAAAAAAGAGTATATGTTCTATACATTTAATAGTATAGTGTTCTTTTATAAAATAGCATAGTACAGTCACCATGACCAGCAGCTTTTGATTGCCATGTCCTTGTTGATTCATTAAAACTGCAATATCACATTTGTGGAAATGAAATCCAGAATGTAATTATGTGTGGTGTGAATATATTCTTTATTTGTATAAGATATTTGACTACTCAACTTCAATTGAATAGTATAATCAGTCTTTGGTTCTGCTATTCTTAGGAAGGGAGAAGATTTTCTCTGATCACTTTTTCCATACCTTATGTAACTATCTACACTTCCATAATGTTCCAAGTTGTTTTTCCCTTTTTTCATAGAATAATTGCTTTAACTCACTGGTAGTTTCAGTTGTCAGTTTTTGCATCTTTTTTATATATAATATAGGTTTTTTGGGAACTACAGTACCAATAACAAGTGTTTTATATGATGACACATGATACATTTGCATAATAACATTATATTGGCTATTTTATATTTAATCCAGTTTTTAATGGGTTCTGTAATATAAAGATGTTCCCAACTGTTTTATTGCTTCTGTGAGTTATTTACTGCAGCTTTAAAATGTCTTTCTAAGTCAGTTTCTACTAGCTCTTTAAATGTCAGATTTTTTTTTAAATCTAGTGTGTAGCATTTACCTTTGCATATTGAGAGTTGCTTAGTTATTTTAATACCCTTTCTTCCCTGTGTGGAACTTTTAGCAATTTTTTTGGATTTACCAGTGTAAAGAAGAATGGGTATTGGTGGATGATGTAGGTATTTTGTTCTCTGTCAGCCCTTTGAGGAAGTTCAGGTCAAGAAACAGCTACTGGTTGGATTCTAGGAATAGTCCTGTATAGTAGGCGTGGGCATGGCCAGGGTGGGCATGGCCAGCTCGACGTCACTCAGTTCTGGGGCATTTCTGGTGGCCCTGAGCGCTCTGCCAGCAAAGACAGGCTCCCGAGGGCCACCCGTGCCCCTCGAGAGCTCCATTTTCAGCTGTGATGGCCTCCTGCAACCCTTGCCAGCGAAAATGGAACTCAGGAGGGCTGCCTTCCCGAGCTCCATTTTCGCTGGCAGAGGCCCCATGGGTCAGTCCTTTACTGTTTCCAGGGTGGCCCCGTGGGCCAGATCTAAGCACCCCGCAGGCTGGTTCTGACCCCTGGGTCTTAAGTTTGACACCCCTGTTGTAGGGAATATTAACAGAATCTTAAAGGCTTCTCCAAACCATTAACTGTTCTCTTTTAAACACAGTAAGGGCAAGCAAGACAAGGCTGTTCTGAATCCTTACTTACTATACTTTTTAGTTTCTCAGTGCTGAACAATCATTTCATTTCAAGGCCAAAACTAAATTCCTCTACTTAAGGGGTGAGCAACATACTTGCATGCCACCAAGAAACCATCCAGGCTAAGTAAGGTCCCAAAAAAGAAACATATTCATTCATCCCATGAGAGTTGCAAAAGAGCATTCACCACCTTCTTGGCTAGTCATTTTGACAAGGGCTTATCAGTCCCCCTCTGATAATAGGGAAAGCAAGCTTTGAGGTGTACAAGGAGGGGCAAATGGTAGCAGCATGGCCTCTGGTCCCTACATTGAAGAAGGTTGCCAACCCCTGCTTTATATGTTCTGAATGGGATTTTAATGTTATGTTGCTAGAGGTTTATTTTGTTGTGGGAACAGAGAATTGTGTATACTTCCATTGCAGTTGCTTGCAAAGGATTAAAATTGGGGAAAGAAAGTATAAAGTAATTGCAATAGAAGAGAATATATGTGGCTCATGGTTGAAATATAAAGTAACTGAGTTGTATTTTTATAATAAGTATGATTGCTTAAATGATCACCATGGTATTATCCAGTTTATACAGGGAATCAGATCACATGGAGACTTAGAGTTGGGAGTTGAAATATACCAATGGAAGCTCTAGGTGATATCCCCTGGTGAACTAATGTAGATATTTTAATAGCATAGAGACATAATAAATTCCTTGGGGGTGTCATAGAATAATGGCCAAGGTCTTAAACACAGTATGAGCCCGCCATCATAAGAAGGATTAAAACTATTGCAAAACTAAAGATCAGTTGTGTCAGGCAATTGAGAAGAATACAGGTACAGTTGAAGGTACAGTTCAGAGATTTTTGTTAATGAATATTATAAACCACTAGTGATTCACTATAGCCTTCTCATGTTCACCACCAGTCAGCTGGCTAAACTACAAGCTATTGGCTGCTTCAGGCTCTTTTCTGCATTCACTGCCATTCAGCTAAAATATGAAAATAGATTTTAATTGGATTAATCTCTTTATTTTTTGAGAATTTGTTCGTTGATGTATGATTGCAGAAAATTTGAGAATTGCTGGTATAGATAGCCTTCATGAAATTGAAAAGATCTAGTAGTTGTATTCTCCCATTTTGTTTCTAGTATTGTCTTGATGATCAAATCCATCCCACTTCGGTATCCCAATCAAAAGCATAATTGAAATAGATAAATATTTTCCACATGCATCTGAGATTGTGAGAATATAAATTTTGTTTCCTAGCTAGACAATATACATACATACATACATACATACATACATACATACATACATACATACATACATACAGCTGGCATTGTTTAGCTGACGGGACCCGAAGCAGACCAACTCTGTGGGATCTAACTGGGCGCTGGGAAGCAAGAGGTGGCAGAAGGCGGTCTCTAAGGTACCCCGCTCCTAAGCCATGAAGGGCCTTAAAAGTTGTCACTAGCAC
>JANHGC010001833.1:48059-65675 GCA_027560395.1 Boaedon fuliginosus
AGGAAATTAAATGAGAGGAGAAGATAAATATATGAAAATATATGAGGACATGAACTAGTTATTTTATTAAAATATAGACTACGGTATATTGTGTTTAGATTGTAGAAGGCAGTAGAAAAGAAGATGTAAGAATAGAAGAGGGGAATACATGAAAATATACGAAGATACGAATTAGTTATTTTACTAAAATAGTATATTATCATAAGATTATATTGTTACGTTTAGATTGTAAATGATTAGAGGAGAAATGCAATGGTTATTAAAGATAAAACCCTATATAACACGGAGTCCGATATTGGACGCTACTTTCAAAGATGTAAAAAGAAATTTTAAAAAAAATTCTCTTAAAAAAAAAAGTTCTTGATATGAAAACCGTCTCTTCATATTTTATAATTGCGATTTTCTTTGCAAAAGGACACCACTGAAATTCTAGTAAATTCGCACTCGATGAAGTCCGTTTTGGATTTCTGGTAAGGAGGTCCTTCCACCAATTGAGCAGGGACAATAATCTGTTCTCCTCCATCTTCCCAAATCCTTCCAGATTGGCTTCATAGGGTTTCCAACCAGCCCAAGCCAATTTGAGGACTTGGGGCTGGAATAGGGGAATCTCACCCTTCCACTAACCGAAGTAGCTCATGAGCAAAACCTAAAAAAGTATTCCTGCCATTCTTCATTTTTATTACGTTTTCAAACACTATTCTGGTTTTAGTGCACTCTATGTTCTGTGTTTGATGTTGTGATTGTTCAACCATGCAGCCCTCTGGTCATATCAATAACTCTCTCTCTCTTTTTTTTACACTTTCATGCAATCAAAATGTGGTAGGGATGCTCATTTTCATTTTGCAAAGTTCCATTTTTTTGCTTCTGCCTTTAAATTATTAAGACGCTTGGCCGAAAAGTCATCCGTTGAACAACCAGTCCAATAAATAAAATAAAACAAGTGTCGTACGGGCAAACATCAACAAACAGAATTAGAAATTTGTTTAAACTTCAAAAATGTTATTTAATGTTAATGCTGGGCTTTTCTTGGTGAAAAAAAAAAAAAGTCAGAACTCAATGTTCAAAAGATTTCGCTCCCAGATGTGGGAACTAGAAGAGAGGGAGAGGCAGAACAAATAGCAATGAAGGAGGAGACGTGTCAACATTAACATCTTTCAAAATGCGCCTCTTACTCTGATACTCTCAAAGCGAGTTTTTAATAGGATAAAATAATCTGTTAATCCCCCACATCTTCTTAAGAGAAGTTAGCAAAGATCTACTTGACATTTGAGAAGCAGAAAGAAAAGAGCTTTCTAATATTAATCTGAAATGCTGGTTGAAGATGTTCTAATTTTAACTGAACATCCTTTTCATTGGGAAAAAGGTCTTATCCATAATCTAGAATTATGTGGCATTATTGGGTTGTATTTGCTATGGAAATCAGGAACTCCAATTTATGTCTGACAGAATTATGCCAATTCCAAAGTCAGGGATCAATGAGAAGAATTGGCTGCATCAGCTCAGTGGCATTATGAAGAGCCCCTCCCCAAATCCCGCTCTACCCCCAATCCCAGAAAGTGGTCATGTGGGACATGATATACAAAATGTTTTCACTGTGAAGCATTCAAAGTACATCAATTTTGTCTTATTATTACCATTTCACATCCAAGAAAAGGGCTCCTCCAATATTGTTGTGGACTTTGAAGGTCAACATATACCATACCATTGATTCCCCCGCCCCACCACAAGCCACCACTTGGTATCTGGACCCACAACTCCACTCCACCACTTCCCACTAATTGGTACCTTAGGGGGAAAAAAGTAGATTCTACAATCTCAAAGTCTCTCTGCTCCTAATTTGATGGTTTAGTCTACAATTGATTCTCTCAAAACTTATGCATTTAAGAAACTAAAAAAGTGTCAGCTTTCCCAAGTAGACCAGGAAGGAAGCACAATCAGAACGAAATCTACTCAATGGAAAGATGTTCAGAGTTAAAAGTCTTCCAGCTACTAGAAGAAGCAGATCAGATATTTCTATTTTATGATAAGGTTACATTAACAGAATCAAGTCTAAATCTACACAATTCCAGCGATCTCCTTTATAATCTGAGAAGCTAGGGAGGGAACCTTTTTAGCTTCTTGATTCACCCATATTCTTGCTGTGGACTATTTTATTTTATTTATTTATTAATTAATCACACTGTTATGCCGCCCAACTCCCGAAGGACTCTGGGAGGCTTACAACAGAGATAGCAATAGCACTCAAGATTTTATATACTGCTTATCAGATCTTTACAACACTCCCCAAGCAGTTATAGAGTCAGCATATTGCCCCCAAACAATCTGGCTCCTCTCTTATCTGACCATGCCCTCTTTTATCTGACCATTTCCTAAGTAGCATCTTTTTGCCCTGTCTCCCTAGGTCTTTTTTACTTGAAATTACCAACCTCCACCCCACAAAAGCCCCCAGTCTTGTGGGTTCATTCCAATCATCCATATGGCCAAGTAACTCATCAGTAAGATGGTGAATAAATCCCTTTCCTGCTCACTCTTTTACATGAAAAGGACTTTGCGTATATAGCAATTCCTTAAAAGATAAATAAAATAGACTAGTCACATCGGAAACCACTTTTGTTATGAGCAATTCTCATAAAGGCTAAGAAACTAGCAAAAATGCTTGCCAGTGTCTTTCTGACCAAGTGCTCCTACTACATGGCCATCCTTGTTTGCATCTTGCAAGCTTCAGACTTGCACAGGCAGCGATGTCTTGCTGATTTTCTTTCTGGCATGTTATTCATTGCCTTGGATCAGTTTAGAGTTGAATAAATACACATTCCTGTTGCTTGATGGCCTTTTCTCAGGTTTTCAACCAAGGATGAGTAAATGAATCATGAATAAGTTATGAGAATTCTCATCTAAATCCCTGAAGTAAAACTGTTTTATTATATGATATACTAGCCTGGCCAGGCAGAGCAACACTACCAGTGATATTAGCAGAGGGAAAAAGAAGAGGGAAGAAGCTTTTATTGGGCAGAGGAATAGCTAAAAGTCAAGGGCCACTTAACTTACCACGATGGCTCTAGACTGATGGAACATCCTATTCCATTATGCTAAAAAAATCACATTCACTTTCAAAAAATCTGAACCATCTCTACATTTGAAAAAAAAAATGTACTCAATTGAACTGGTTTTGAGTTTTGCTTCTTTTCATCCATCCCAAAAAATGGATCTAGAGTCCTTGAGGGAAATGGTCAGATCCATCTAAAATTGCTTTCGAAATGCTGTTTTGAATTTCTTCTTTAATTTCTCCCTTTCATCTCACTGTGAAGTGGCACTAGTGTGCATTAGGCATCCTTAACAACTCCTATTTTGAACCTCCTTCTGTCCATCCCACATCTGGTTTAAAGTTGAGGTTGGTAAGAAAAGAGAGTAGAAGGACGGATGCAATCTACTTTGAATAACTACACCGTCATTGTCTTCTCTACAATTTTGGCAATGTCTTGTAGTTCAAAGGTGCATCGTTCTCTTCTTGAAACTGTTCACAAAGAAGCCCGATGTACATAAGTTAAAGTGAATCAATATTTGGGAGAAAGTTGTTTACAACATTCAGTATGTCAGGAAAAGTTGCAGGCTGCAAAAGCAGTTTTCCTGACATGCTTTGATTATATTATAAAGGCTGGTGGACTCTCCCAGGCTTGAGAACTTTAAGTAAACTCTGAGGTCAAAGATTTGGGGACAGTATAATGGAGGCAGATATCTTGGGGCCCACACCAGAACAGGGTTCAATATTTAATAGCCTCAGATGGCTTGATGAATATAATTCAGGGTAATAAAACAAATAACTTCAAATGTCATCCCTGATGTTCTTTTAGCATTTGCATCTTCCCCGTCCATTCTTCTTTGTAGTAGTGTTTTTCAACCTTAACAACTTTAAGAGATGTGAACTTTAACTCCCAGACATCCCCTGCCAATGGGATGGCTGAGGAATTCTGGGAGTTGAAGTCCAACTTCTTAAAGTTACCAAGGTTAAGAAACGCTGAACATTAACTTCAAAGATTAGAAACAAATCCATGAATCGGATGTAAGGAAAAGACAAGTTTGTGGTGCTCTGTTGGAGCCTTTCCAATATTATGCTGATTATTCTACATTCAGATTTCTTGCATTAACCCACAAGCAGAGTTCAAGTAGATGAACTAACCCATAAAAATTCCTCCATCAGACAGATGTTATCCTCTTTATGGACCTTGTCTTTAAAATAGAAGTTTCATGAAGAACTGGGACACAACCGGGTACAAAATTGTTGCAAAGGTGGCATGGGCCAAAAATAATTAGATTCACCCATCTTTAGAGCAACGACACTTTAGCTTAAGATAATTAGATCACAGGAATAGAAAGATCAAGAAAGGACCAGGCATTTCTGAATTCAACCGTGGATTCACAGAGCCGTGGTGGCAGAGTGGTGAGAGTACAGTACTGCAGGCTACTTCTACTGCCTGCTGCCTGCCTGCAATTTGACAGTTCGAATCTCACCAGGCTCAAGGTTGACTCAGCCTTTCATCTTTCTGAGAGGGAGCAATAGGCTGACCACTTAGAGAGAGCTGTAAAGCATTGTGAAGCGGTATATAAGTCTAAGTGCTATTGCTATTGCTAACAGTACAATCTTCTTGGTGTCCTCCAAAACAAATCTCATGGAGTTTATTTTATTTATTCATTACATTTTTATGCCACCCAACTCCCGAAGGACTTTGGGCGGCTTACAACAGAGATAGCAATAGCATGCAGATGTTATATACTGCTTATCAGAGCTTTACAACACTCCCCAAGCAGTTGCAGAGTCAGCAAACAATCTGGGTCCTCATTCAATGGGTTCAATGGGATTGAAGGGAAGTGGATGTATATTACTTCAGCAGAGATATTTCTTGACATCAAAGAGGAAAGATTTTGATGTTAGGAGTGACCTGTTCTTGGGACACCGTTCACCTCTCTGCCAAGTCTTTCTATCAGCTTGAAATTGTTACCACGACAACCATATTTTTGGTGCTTTCACATTATTCATGCCAGAGGCCATAAAGTGATGCATATACTGTAGTATCTGCAATAAAGGTCTGCAAGCCATTTGCAAACACTCTCCTGCGTAAAGCATGAGTCGTATTGCTGGAGATACTCAACAACTACTACAAAAACAAAGCCATCCTGAGGATGAGGATGAGGATGGGGATGACCTAGGTGCAGACCTGAATACGCCATATTTCTCTGCGAAGCTCCCGTTAGACCATAATGCCTTCCACTCAGGCTTATTTTTCCTGTGGAATAAACGAAAAACATATTAGCAAGCATCCGTTTAAATATTCAGAAAGAGCTTGTTTTGCATTTGTGTCTACACTCGGGAGGAAGTGGTGAGATACGGGTATGAGATGAATTCAGGCCACACTTTTATTACTTTCTTATGAAAATAACTGCAGCGAGCAAATTACTGTGTAAAAATGAAATGAAGCAAACAGCACCTGTCAGTCTCTTCCCTCATTTCTAAAATATTGCTAGCTGAGGAAGGCAAAAACCTGCCATGGATTTTTTTTTTTTTTTTTACGAGAGCAGAATTTCGAGAGTTGCCAAAATGAAGTCCATGAATTACTTGAACTAGGATCCGGTAGTCAAAAATCCAGACAGGCACAACTTTTATGGGAGAAATGAAGCTGAAGAGAAGCAACCTATTTCTAGAAGGTGTAAAGGAAAGACTGATGGTATACAAAGGAAAAAGTAAGCTTGAACTGGAGAATTAAAGAAAAGAAAAAAAATTGCCCAGGAAATCCACATTGAGGCATAAGGAAGGGAACAGAATTCAAAATGGCAGCTGTAACTCTGCTCCCCAAGCCCTTTTTAAATGTTTCTCTCTCTGTATAACATTGGAGAATATTTGTCTACGGCAAAGACCCTTAGAGAGGAGAGAGAATGTCAATCGAAGTTCATTATGTGAGGGAAAGTTGTGAATGACCATGTATTTTTTCAAATAAAACAAAGGTTTACTTAAAAATCTATAAGGAACAAAAGAAAATGGTGGACCGAAACACTGCCTGATTAAAATGGCTATTAAAATGGACAAGATTTATATTGATCTACCTGTCTCTACTCTTAAATCACTCAGGGATTCCTGCTTAGAATTCTGACTTAGTTCAATAGTTCAGATCCATTTCTCTGGCAGTCTGGTGTACTGTATATTTTATACTTAATGGGATTTTATTATGGTCTGTTTTTCTTCCTTTTTCCTTCTTTGTTTTCTACCATGCTCACATAAGATGATAGAAATGGTTCATAGCATGGTAGCCTCAATATTCTGTCTCAATCTGTGGAACAACATGCCTTCAGAGGTTGTGGGTGCACCAACATTTTAAAGAGGAGACTGGATAGCCATTTGTCTGAAGTGGTATAGGATTCCTTGGCTGAGCAGGGGGTTGGACTAGAAGACCTTTGAGGTCCCTTCCAAATCTGTTATTCTGTTAAATTTCTGTTAATTTTCTCAAAGCTGCTTGTTTTCTTTGTTAGTGATGTCTTTGATTACTCAAACTGATGGACACTCATTTTTTCCCTGAATAACATCAACTTTAGGCAAAGCAGCCTTCTTTGGTAGTAGTAAGTTGAAAGTCAAAATCCTTGGCCATCTATACAATCATTGTTGGGGAAAGATGGTTTGAAAGTCTCCTCAAATTTATTCCACATTCATACAAACAGGCATTATCTTTGTCACTTATTAGTCACTAAATGTCCTCCCTTTCTCTTTCAACTCTTTGACTTCTTCATTTTTATCATCACACTGCCATTCATTCAATTGCTTGTACATGACATTCTTCGGCGTTTAATATTCTAAGCCAAATGTCAGCTATGTTTAATCTGCTGGAGATTTATGCATGAAAAAGCTTTGACAGCTGCAGTGACTCAACGTTTGTTCTAAACAGGGTGCAACGAAACTTAATTTTCAGGCCAAAGGTGAGCTGATAACTCTGAGACAGGCAGGCTGAAGCCATACAGCGGGTTGTCGGAACCAACCACAGATGCCTGGGCAGCAGGTAAGAAAAGGTGGAATGGTCTGCTTAATTAAACCAGCAACAAGTTATGCTGCCCTGCTTATCTGTCCTGCTAAGTAAAATCCTGCACGGGCTTTCTTCCGTTCCTGATAATAGAAAAGACAATAATAAACCAGATACTGTCATGTGCGTTCCTTTCGTGGCATCCAAAATCTGTGGCCTGAAGTGGTCACCCACTCTGACATTGTTAGTGGTGCAGTGGTTAGAATGTCGTGCTGCAGGCTAACTTGGCATTCTCGTTGCCAGGAGTTCGATCCTGACTGGCTCAAGGTAGACTCAGCCTTCCATCCTTCCGAGGTCAGTAAAATGGGGGTCCTGATTGTTGGGGGCAATAGGCTGAATCTGTAAACCGCTTAGAGAGTGTTAAATATATTCTAACTTCTACCAGCCGTGGCATGATACATGATCAGGTGGGAGCATTGTTCAAAACTAATGCTCCCGCACATTCTAATTGATGGAAGGGGAGGGATTCCACCCGTCTATAAAAGGCACTTGAGCTTCCATGCTCTCTTGGATATGGTTACCTAAGAGCAGGCATGCCTGTTGCATGAGTCCTACGGGATTGGGCGGCCTACAAATTTGAATAAAATAAAATAAATAAATAAACAAATGCCTGCACTATAACCTATAGAATAGACAAATAGCCAGTTATATCTGTTTAATAGTTTCATTAAATAAATTCATCTTTAATTCAAGACATCTCTCTGAGCATCGTTTGTGTTGGGAGAGATCCGGAATGACACCATTGGGTGAAAACCTTTCACAGAGAGGGCTGTAAAGCACCATGAAGTGGTATCTAAGTCTAAGTGCTCTTGCTATTTTTTTTTCTAACAATACCACTCTCTCCAGACATCTCCCTTTGATTCCAAGTTGCACAGATTGAAGGTAATCAGCAGTTCAATGCAGCTACAGTATATATCTTGCATCCAATTGGCCCTTCCCTCACCCCAAAATTTCCAGGCCAAAAGAATAGGTTGCAAAGTGAGCGAAGATGTTTTCCTGATTCAAAACATTTTCCTGCCTGCCGTCCCTATACGTTTTAAGGTTATTATGCCAGTGAAAAAGTTTATAGGCTTACATATCTGCGGGAGAGCTTCAAACAGAAGATAGGCTAAAAATAAATGAAAAGGCATGGCTTATGTTTAAGTGTAAACACCTGGCAAATTAGACTGAAGTAGAACAAAAACAAAAACAAAATCAGAATACATTATTGAGAACCCGAAACATTTGACCCTCTACTACCACGAGCATTTTAATTAGACTGAGCATCAGATAATACTTTCCCAGACTACCCAAAATAAAATCTACTTTATACATAAATTTTACTATTGCCTTTGTTTGTTAATTAAAATGCATGAGAAATAAATGAATTTAGATATTCCTGAATATCTATATATTCAGGTAAGTATACCTACATAAATACCTACATATGTATACTTACATAAATAAAGTATATGATACTCTATATACCTTCTGTTATTTATATGACTTTTGTTATGGATGATACACATACAATATTAATGTTGCAAAATAAATTATGGCTGAGCATCTATTAAATAGTCAAATCCTAACTAAAATGGTTAAAAAATGCATAATCTCCATGATAAATTATGAGTACCAAGATAATATATATCTATTATCAATATAATAATATATATCTATTATCAATATACCAGAGCAACATCCTGTTGGCCTATTGTTAAGCAGAATCCTTGCTACTCTCTGAACTTGGTTGATTGCTTCCAGACATTTCATTACCCAACTAGGTAACGTTATCAGTGATGTATCGTACTCTTCATTTAAGAATGCATCTCCTCTACCTGCAGGACCATCAGATTTTTCTATCCAAATTTTTCTAGCTCAGAAATAGCAAGCCTGTAAATCAGCTTTCTCTTCTCCTTGCCACTGAAATGTGACAAACAAACAATGATATAGGCTAACAGGAGAGGAAAGAACTAGATCCCCTGCATGCTTTATAGATCATCCACTCAATGTTAAAACGTAACATGACGTTAAGATGATATCAAGAGGCAGTGAAAATATGGCGGCCGGAGAAGCTGAAGAGATAACAGGCTTTAGCATTCTGGCCTACAAAATTCTGAGGGAATGGTGACTGCAGCTACAGAATAGAGACTTCAGTTGCTTGCAAACAAGTCTATGTTATAATTAGACAAAATATTAAAGGGCATAGACATCCCACTGGCAATCAGGGCTATCTTTCTTCTAGTTGTAAAACATCTCTCTGAACGTTGGACCATTACAAAAGCTGAATGAATTTGTTGCAAGTATCTCTGATTGTAAGAACTTATCACTCAGTTCTAGATTCCTAAAAGTGGGCTGGTCATTAGAAGCATTAATAATGAAGCTGACACTTTAATGTTGTTAGCTCAGCATGATCTAACTCAATCAAAAGAGAAGGCAGCTCCACGTTGTCTCTGATGGCACAAGCATAAACTTGCAAGTACTCAAAATATAAACCATCGACCAACCCTCCTTGTCCATACACCCCAAATTTGGAAACAATGGAATAACCTGAACAACTCACCCGTCTCCAGCCCTGATAACAAAAGTTTAACAACTATACTACGGGTTCTCTAAATTGTTTAGTTCGATATTGCAAGACGACAAGTTCAACTGTGGCTGATAATTGGCCATATTGTCTAGGCAGAGATTATAATAGTTGTACTTCTGCTGCATTTGAGGATCAAGGCCCACTGTACAATACAGTTCAAAAGCTCTCATTGCTTCAGCCCTTCTGTGCTAAAAAGAAAATAACGTTTACTTTCAGCCCGCGCCATTCCTCTTTGTTCCCGGGTTGAAACTGAGTTTGTGGGACGTCATCCGATGTGTTTAGAGGAAGTTATGTTTGAAAGTCTACGCGATTTACCTGTAAGGTGAACTGTTTTCTAAGCCTCTGGGATCTAATTATACCATCTTACTAGAATGATAAAAGCCTGTTTTGTTCTTTCGTAGTCTTTTCCCATTTGATTGATTGCCTGTTTTATTCCTTTGTCACAGATTAGTGAAGCTATAACGGCAAGTTAATAGAGAAGGCAGGGCTATAAAAAAAAAAAATCAAAATATTGAAGGAACCAAAACATCAAACTCTGAGAATGCTACCATAAGTCACAGATTACAGGTGCCATTAAAAGATAGAGACCAGGTTCTCCTAGGAGGTGGTAATGAGATCAGGAAATGGCGTATAATTAATCCCAGTTAATGACAAAACCCACAAAATATAGCATGGCAGAGGAACACTATTTGCCTAAACATTTCCTCACTCCCTTCCTTAAATCAATCATAGGACCATCATGAGAGCAATAAAATTACCATTCCGTTGCCTAATTCATAACATGCCTAAAATGGTTGGTCGAGTACAAAGGTGAAATTACAAAGTAATGCAATAAATAAATAACAGGAAAGAAAGGAAGTACACATCATCAGCTAGGTGATGATATAATGTGCCAGTCTATATTATATCTGGAACATTTTAATTATCTCTCTCAAGTGTATGCATTTTAAAAAATTCAGCTCCCAGATTCCTGAAACATTAATGTTGTGCCTGAAACAAATGTGGCTGCCAGAACCCAAACAGGCTTTCTTATTTTATTCATTTTATATTTATTACAGTCACATCATTCATTCTGTATTTCCTGCATTACCATTTCATTTATTTTACACCTCTCATTGGTTTTATTTCAACATTGATTACAACCGCCCCCCCACCCAAAAAAAATCCATCAGGCCCTTTGGTTCTGGCATTTCCTATTGAAATAGTGCCGTGGGTGTGCAAGAAACATGCTTAGTTTGGGGCACACTGGCTAACCCCTCCCTGCTTTTATAGAGAGCTAAAAAGTCGCCTCGAGTTCCCCACTTGGGTGAGGAGAGGCGGGATATAAATCGAATAAAATAAATAAAATAAATAAATAAATAAATAAATAAGCTGATAACATCTCATTGCTTTTTTGTTACAATGGAACCCTTTCCTTGTTTTGTCATTCCTGGGTCCTTCTGAAGATCTCATTTCCTACGCAGTGGCCTCTGGATAGATTAGTTTCAAAGCCTCCAAAACTTTCTGCAGTCACTGAGCGATCTAAAGACAGAATATTCTGCAGACAACGGTCTGTGGTCACTGTGTGGTCACACCGTGTCAACCCCTAGGGAAAGGAAGGACTAGGCAGTGGACATGATGGCAGAGTTCCACTATTTGAGGGGCTGCCACAAAGAACCTACTCTCCAAAGCACCAGAAGGAAGACAAGAAACAATGGATGGAAACTAATCAAGAACAGAAGCAATCTAGAACTAAGGAGAAATTTCCTGACAGGTTGAACAATTAATCAGTGGGATGACTCACCTCCAGAAGTTGTGAGTGTTCCAAGAGTGGAGGTTTTTAAGAAGAGATTGGACAACCATTGGTCTGAAATTGTATAGGCTTGCCTGCCTGAAGCAGGGGGTTGGACTAGAAGACCTTCAAGGTCAGCTTCCAACTCTGTTATTCTGTTAGAATTGAATTTCAGCATCTTAACAGCTCAGCATCTTTCCACCATCATTGGTCAATCGGGAGCTCTCCAAAAATCCATTAAACCCTGTATTTCAGGGTTGTTGGGGTTTTTTTGAAAACCTTTTCTCTCTCTTGACCTTTTCACAGCATCAAGGAGAATGCCTCGCACTGGTCAGTGCAATGCAGGGACCCTTCTCATACTCGTCCCTAAAATGCAGCTTATTTCTCATCAAGGAACCCCTCTCATGGGAAATGAATGGCAGGGATTTTGCTCCCCTACTTGAATTTCAATAGCGTCTCTTGAAATGAATTGGAAATGAATGGCAACGCACGTGGTTCATTTTTCATTGGTTTGAAAATGAAGCAAAGCCTGACAGCACATGTCTCTTTCTCCGTGTGTTTGGAGGCAATATTACTGCAAACCCATGTTCTATTTATAAGTCAGCTTTTAAAGGATGAGCAACCAAGATTTGCTTTTGGTGCAACTCATTAGATTTCTGAAAGATAAAACGTGCCTTGTAGCAATATGCATCAGATGGCAATTTTTGCCTTTTGATACTCCATCACAGTTACTTCAGAAAGTCAACTCCTTCACTTTGCTCCTGATTTGTGTGTTTTGGAGCAAATAAATTGAACTAATATTGATGTTTCTAATTCTGAAAAATCTGATGATGCTCCTAGACTGGGGCCGATTTCATTTGCTTTTGAAGGTGACAGCCAGACATATATTTTCTAATACACTGGCGCCATGTAGACTAGGTATAAAATCAATGCTTCACGCTATGTTAAGAGTGGCACAGAAGAAAGATAAAACACACTGATAAATTTAGAGCAAAACTGTCAACAACTTCAGAGTTTTCTGCTATGGACTTTGCTAGGTCAGAAGGATGTGTTAGGATATTAGAAGATGCCAAACAAATAATTACACACATTCCTGAACATGACTGTTGAATTGGGGAAACCAGCCCAAACTAATACAGGTAGTCCTTGACTTCAGTGACCATTCAAAGTTACAACGGCACTGAAAAAAAGTGACTTATGGCCGTTTTTCACAGTTACAACCATGGCAGCTTCCTCAGGATCATGTGATCAAAATTAAGATACTTGGCAATTGGTTCATACTTATGACCGTGGCTGTATCCCAAGGTCATGTGATCTCCTGTTGTGACCTTCCGACAAGCAAAGTCAACGGGGAAGCCAGATTCACTTAACGAACGGATTACTGACTTATCAACTGCAGGGATTCCCTTAACAATTGAGGCAAGTAAGGTTGTCAAATGGGGGAAAAACTCATTTATACAAATGTCTCACTTAACAACATCTGCGAGACCGCCTACTGCCACCACATGCCACCCATCGCCCCGTGAGATCCCACAGAGAGGGTCTGCTCCGGATTCCGTCGGCCAGGCAGTGCCGGCTGGCGGGTCCGCGGGCTCGGGCCTTCTCTGTGGCAGCGCCGTCCCTTTGGAATTCGCTCCCGGTGGATATTAGGACCATCCCGAATTTACCCACCTTCCGTAAGGCTGTTAAAACCTGGCTGTGTCGGAAGGCTTGGGGCTAAGATCTTTCCCCCCCCTTGTTATGGTTGTTGTGGTTGATTGTATGTGTTTGAATATGTAAGATTTTATGTTGGGGCACAGTATTATTGTTGTACGCCGTATTATTGTTGAGTTCCCCATTGGGGAAGAGAGGCGGGATATAAATCTAATAAATAAATAAATAAATAAATAAATAAATAAACAACAGACATTTTGGGCTCAGATTGTGGTGGTAAGTTGAGGACGTGCTAGTTGGATCTCCAAGAAACATTGTTCCTTTTCATTTTTGGTTTAACTTGGCGTGTCTGAGGTTCCATCCTGCTTTTTAGATTTGTCGTTTCTTGCAAAAAGACTAATATTTCATTTCGCGTCTACTAAACGTACGCAGTCTCCCCCCCCCCACTTTTTCCCTTTTGAAGGGATTTCCCCATAGTCTTCTTCGCCTGACTTTCTATTTCTTCAATCCTTGAGATACTCCTAAGTGTGCTGATCTGATGCCCCTTTTTATTTGTAGAGTGTGCTGGAAGAGATGGGCAATTTTTGCGTCAGGGAGCATCTTTCTGATGTTCAGATCATGCGGGAGGATTCCTCGTGCAACAAGCATTCATAAACTGGCCAGCGAAACTGGCCACCTTCTTATCAGGTATCAAAGTAGCAACCAATAATATTGTCTACCCCCACTCTGTTTGGGCCCCAAGAGATCCCACAATTTCTCAGTTTATATCTGTTTGTATTCCCATTTTGCCTCATCTTGCAATTTTTGATCGTTGGGCAGTTATATTCAGCACAGCAATAAAATGCTCCCAGTATATTAAAGTGAAGTTAAAATTAAAATCAAAATCATATAACATGACCCTGACAAAGGCACAGGTCACTCTTCCCTGGAGCAACTCCGTTTTAAGTAGCTTTCCTTGCCCCTCACAAGGGTGAACATTGCAAAATATGGCTGCATGTAATCTTGTGCATGTGGAACAATAGGTTTGTGTGCGCGGACACACGCAAACATACACGCACACAATGTATTGTTGATGTCAGTCCAAACCAATCCACTGCAGGATGAAAGCATCTCTATTAAAGGTTTTTTTATATTTTTTATTATTAAATTTATACCCTGCCTCTCTTCCCTGATCAAGGGGAATGCGAGGCAGCTTACAACATAATTAGGTTATGGACTGTATCTACCTCCTTGGCCCACTGCAGATTGGCAGTGAAATATTTTTTGACTTCCTAGTGAGACAGAATAATTGGCCCAAATAGCAATAGTGCTTAGACTTATATAATGCTTCACAGTGCATTATAGCCCTCTTTAAGTGGTTTACACAGTCAGCATATTGCCCCCAACAACCTGGGTCCTCATTTTACCCACCTCGGAAGGATGGAAGGCTGTGTTAACCTAGAGCTGGTCAGGATCAAATTCCTGACAGTGGGCAGAATTAGCTTGCAATACTGCTTTCTAACCACTGTGCCACCACAGCTCTCAAAGTTCTCCAAGCTAGCAACCATACATACAGGAGGGCTGGTATATCAACTACTACACCACACTGGCATATCTGTATTTGTTTCCATCATGCACGCACACATTTATATATTAATGTATATGTGTGTATACACACACATACACCCATGTATATATTTTAATATCAAATCCTCATTAAAAATAAAGTTAGGTATGGAGCTTGAAGGCTGATGGTAATGAAAGTGGGGTTTGTTTGTTTTTGCCATACTGGTGCTCCCTGACTTCTCTTGTACAGGCATAAGCGTTTGAAAATGAGTTTACTGTTAGGAGAGATGATTTAAAAAGCAGTAAGAAAGGCCATTTGGCAGACTTGAAAGTGGTAGAAATCATCAGGACGCAACACGCATACACAACCAATGACAAGAGACAAGTGCTCCAGCCATATTCTAGCTGTCCTGGACCCTTTTAGAACCTTTAATAAATCGTATCTTTATGTAAATTTGGAGCTCGAGCAACATGATGTAATATTTGGAAATTAAACATATAAATCTGAACTGATCTTTAACTACAGTCAAAGCCGCCCTGTATCTGGCAGTTCAAAATCGAGGGAGGTGGTTTTCCTCTCTCCTGCAAAGCTAGAATAAAACTGTCTTGCCAGTTGATTCAGGACTGAGAAGAAAACATTTTTCTTTGCATAATGCATCATTACCTTCTACATAATTCACTGCCAGAAGATGGCCTCTAGTTTAAAGTTTAAGGAAATTTATGAGCAGAGCAGTCATCAACAGGTATCCACCAGAAAAGTTGGATGGTCTGAGATGATACGCCAGAAAATATGGCTTGACTGTTGGAGTCACACACTTCTCTTAATACCAGCTCTATTAATTAGGCCTGTGCAAATCAGGTCTAGCCTGATCTGAATTGTTGATTTGATTCAAACTCTCGACTTGCTCCAATTTAGTTGATCTATTCATTTGGGTTGTCCGAGTTGATTTGGTTCAAGTAGTCTGAATGGAACCAATTTTTTTTTGTTTTTGTTTGAAGAGCTCAGATGCTAAAAACACAGATTGATATCGGAGGCATCTGCAGTAAGCAGATTTTGTCACGTAAAATTATGTTCCTGGCTTTGCCCCCAGATGTGCCACTGGGCACCTGTAGGGAGAGATGTTGCACCCCTGGTATATAAGGGCACGCACGTTCCACATGTGATCACTTCTGGATTACTTACCTACAACTACAGATGTAGTCTCCCAGTCTATCTATTGGAATATCAAAGTCTATCTATTGGAATATCAAAGTCTATCTACTGGAATATCAAAGTCTATCTACTGAAATACTGAATAAAGCTTGAACCTGATTTCATCAAGTATTCTATTTTGGCATGTTGGCTTCTTCCTAAGGTCCTGACCTCTACCCCAATCAATGACAGATTTCATCCGAAGGACAACATACGTGTGGTGATTATGTTGATGACGATGAAGACCACTTCAAAGATTCACCAGGGTGGCCACACTTGTTGACCCAGTTAGGAACAAAAGATTTAGAAGCAACTCTTAATGACTGTCTGCCCACTCAGCTAATGAGCCTATTCAAATTAGGTAAGAAATGAAACTTCCCTGGAGGACATATATGGGGTCCTCCTAACCAACGTGTTCAGACTGAAGAAGCTGCTTGAAGAATCAGCGAAAGGTTTCAAACCAAAAAGGAAAGTCCAGTTGCCTTGACTCAACTTGTGTCTGGAATGTATCATCACATGTGGTGATGTAAATCCTGAACTTGTGTGTCACCATCCAAGTTGTAACGTTTTCATGACATCATGAGGCATTTTTCATCATTTGCCCCTTTACCTCCCGCAGACATATGTAGCATAAACATATGGAAGTCACCTACGTTTGACCGACTGCAGGTGGTTGAAGTGCAGTATTGCAGGCAAACTCTGCTCACAATCTGAAGTTCGATCCTGATCGGCTCAGGGTTGCCTGAGGTTGGTAAAATGAGGACGTAGATTGTTGGGAGCAATATGCTGACATTGTAAACCATCCAGTGAGTGATGTAAAGCACTAAGGTGTGATATACTATAAAAAACTAAGTTCTATTGCTATTGACCAAACCGGAAAGGGGAGGGGAGGGAAGGAAGGAAGGAAGGAAAGAGAGAGAAGGAAAGAAAAAGAAAGAGAGAAAGAAAGAAAGAAAAAGAAAGAAAGTAAGTAAGTAACGATGGCTGAATGGATAAAATAGGGGATAAATGCAAGTTAATAAAAATAACACACTTAAAATGTTTCCTGCACTCTTTGAAAAGGAGAAGAATCAAAATGATTAATTCTGTATCAGGCAAAGGTGAGATTATTTAACTGAAGAAACTTGTGGACTTCCCAGGTAAATATTATTTGGTGTGTAGCTCAGAATAGAAAGTTTACCCAAGTAAAGGAAGAAGAAGGGCCTGCGTGGGTGGCACTTACTAAATGTTCATTTCAAGGTTATTGTATTTAATAAGATTTTGCACTTATTGCTTATGTTATTCTGGGCTAATTATCTGGGTGCTCGGATGTACCTCTTTTCAATCCAGTTAATGCCCTTTAAATCAATTCATATTTAATTTACATAACTGGCTGATTAAACGTAAAGAGAATGCTTATTTCACACCAAATGTTCCCAGCTCTTCTTTATTATTAGGTGCTGCTTTGGAACGATAATTGACATTGATCGCATCAAATCTGACAGCTTTATAAAATTTCCTGCTTCCTTCTGTTAACCCAGCTTTGCTTAACCTCCAAAGTTTGTTTTTTTCCCAGATATTTGTCAAAGAAAGTTTATAGATGCTACGTAAAGAAAATGTAGATACAGCCATGGTCATTAAGCATAGCATGGTTGAGAACTTGTGACCTTCAGATATAGTTGGATTATTATTATTTATTATTTATTACATTTTTATACTGCCCAATTCCCAAAGGACTCTGGGCGGTTTACAACATAGATAGCAATAGTACTCAGATGTTATACACTGCTTATCAGAGCTTTACAACACTCCCCAAGCAGTTACAGAGTCATCCTATTGCCCCCAC
>JANHGC010001833.1:145726-157571 GCA_027560395.1 Boaedon fuliginosus
AGGAAGGAAGGAAGGAAGGAAGGAAGGAAGGAAGGAAGGAAGGAAGGAAGGAGTGGCTTCTTAATGTTAAGAAAAATAAACCTTACAAAATAATTTTCAAGTGATGACATACACACACGCACACACTTTATGTTATGAAATTGGTAACCTTTATTCAATTATATTGGTCTTTATTCTTTTTAAAGAAGTTGCTTTAGGAAAATGGCCTCCAAAGATTTGGGATAGCAATAAAAATACAAATTAGAAATGTTTGTTTTTGGATACTTATTATTTGTGTTTACTTCAAATGGTTCCCTAGTCCCCAAAATAAAATAGAATATAAAGTTAATAATTTATTGCTTAAGTTGGATTCAATAATTATCAGCTATTATCAGCCATTGGGTAAACAGAATCAACCTCCCTCCCTCCCTTCGCATTAACTCATTTTCATTTTTTAAAAGGCCATATGAAAATGTGCATTTAGGATGTTTTTTCCCCCTAATATATCCTTTTTATGCAGTTATGTTACATTTCTCCCAGTATATTTATTTTGATGCATTCTTTGACCAGAAGGCAATGGTCCACAGTGGAGGGCTGTAGGCTCCATATTTACTTTATGAACTTGGAAGGCCCAATTTCCAAATCATGCAAGTCCAAATTACCCTGGTCTCCAACCAAATGAGCAGAGGTGCCAGTCACAGGATCTCATTTAGCCCCAGGAAGACTTTGAGTGTGGCCCTTGACACCTCCAAAGAAATTTGAAATTGTAATGAGACAGAAAGGGAGAACGACTAGAGAATAATCATGTAAAGATTTGATTATTTGACACTTGGCTCTATTAATAATGCTTAAGTTTACTTTGAGGTCAACGGAAATCAAATCTAAAGTTCATTTTAGTCCCATTTGGTATATTTTGGGATTCAGGCTCACTAAACTTCATTGTAAAGGATTGGTGCAATTCTGCTATCAGAGAAAGATGGAGACACGGATGACAACAGCAACACGAAGGCCAGAGCTAGGATGTTACCCTTAATTTTCCTTACATATTTTAATCACGGGGAAGGTCAGAAAGTTGCCATTCTCCCAACATGAAATTCCCGAGACAGTTGCCAGAATAAACCTGCCCAATTAGAAGTTACCAAGGGATTTGATAGGATATAAGTCTGTGCAATGGTTTCATGCACTACTTGAGATGTTAAGTATAATTAACTTCTGCAATAAGCATTAAATCTTTTCCCATAAATGCTCTATTGAAAGCAATATTTTTTAAACCAGTTCAGAAATTGTATGTATAGAGGATGCTATGGCCTGGCTACGATTGATACCAAAATACAGAAGTAATAACAGAATAGCAGAGTTCGAAGGGACCTTGGAGATCTTCTAGTCCAACCCCCTCAAGCAGGAGACCCTTTTCATTAAACTAGGTGGTCTAAGGAGAAAGGGGAAGAACTCTATTACAGTTTCTCCTCTCCCCTTGACAAAACTCTTGTAATACAGACAGTTCATTCTTGAAATGCAACTCTTTCGTTCTTTCAAAAGCTAAGGCAGAGATACATAAAACACCAACTTCGTGCTACTTCTAGTAGTCATCTGGCTTTTTCAAGCCTTCAGGTAACTGAATCCCTATCATCTCATCCACAATGGATTCCTCCATGGCTCTTGGACTGAGACAGGATAAAACTCTGAGCAGGTCCCACTTTGATTCAGAAACGAAGTACAATCACAAAGTTTCTTCAACTCTACCTCCCTGGCTTATATTTTGGCACGGTTACAATCTTGGGTCTTGCAACCTCAAGATTAATCATTGCAAGGTCAGGATGTGTGGACTTCAACTCCCAGAATTCTCCAGTCGCCATGCTGGCTGCAGAATTCTGGGAGTTGAAGTTCACTTGCCTTGAACTTGCCAAGATTGAGAAATTCTGTTCTACAAAACAAATGCAAGGGATTCATTCAAAGATAAACCAATCACAGGCCATATAAACTGGCTCGCATTTGCCTTTTTCTTTTCAAAAATCCATAGATGGGCTGATGACTTTAATTAAAAAAAAATGTAAGGAGTTATTTAGAGGGTAATAAATGATCATTCAGGAAGTAGAAGAGAATGAGGAACATCTGCTCAAAAACATTGTCAATATTGTTAGCCTACTCAGCTTTTTAAGAATTAAAGAATGTCTGAAAATATCTCTTGGCTACTCCACGCAAAATAGGAGTTCAGTCAGCACAATATTTGTACCAATTTTAAAAAGAGGAAACAAGGCAGCAGTTGAAGAAACAAACCTGCCCAAATTTGCAATAAAACCAAGCGATTTTTGGGAGCGTCTGAATCTATTTCACACACTTGAAAACACACTCAGCTATAATGTGTTGAGAAGCTTTCAGCCTCCTTTCACCCAGATGCTGACCTATACTATCTATTCCTCTGCTTGTCTCCTTCATAAGATTTTTAATTCCATTTAGTTTAAAATGATCTGTCAGTCATTTTGAAACTTGCATTTGGATTATGCCTACATTCATAGTATTTAATTTTACCTGCCAATAGAAGAGAATATATACGTCTTGGAGTTGAACTGTGGCATCTTTGGTGTTCTCTGAGCTTGGGTCTTTGCTTGCCTTGCCGACACTGGCAAAGCAAAACTACTATATATAAACAGGGAACAAACTCCACACTCACCATCACTGATACTGTTACCTAGTTGGGTGATCAAATCTCTGCAGCAAACAATCAAGCTCAGAGACTTCCTCCTTCTTCCCAGAGTTTTATTCCTGCACTATGATGGAATCCACTTATCAGCATATCCATCTTCATTTGGCTTGATCTAGGGCATCTTCAGGAATGATACCCACACATTTCATGTCCTTCTTGATGCAATCCATCATTTATTGGGTTTACCATGGGGTTGTTGGCCATCAAGGTCCAGGTGCATAGCTGTCCTCACCACCAAGTCTTCTTTACCATGTATGGCATGTCCATGCCACCTAAGTATTTCTTCCCACATTTTTTTTTATGATTGACATGACTCCCAGTCAACATCGGTCATTGTTGTTCATGGTGTGGTCGAAGTTCATGTTCATGGTTTGCCTTAATCCAAGACACCGCTGGAGTCTCAGATGACAAGCTCAGAGACCCCCAAGGCTCCAAAATTTTACCCGCCTTTATATCTGAGGAAGATAGTGAAGAATAGAAAGCTAATTGCCATGGTAGTGAGGAGACGGTTCTCGGATTCATCTATTTATTGACAAAAAGGTTAAACGCTGCTAGCTGCTGTTTAGAATTCTGTGCAATAAAATTAGCTGGGATGGAGATGTTTCTCCATTGCTTATTCTGCAAATAACCCAGGAAAAAAGGAATGGTTATTATCAGAGGGTAGGACAATGATGAATTTCTCCTCAGAGCAGATGTTCCAAACAAACGACACTTGGAACTATCCTTGATTTATGGTCTCAACTGAGGAAAAGAGATTCCAGAACAAAAGGAGCAACAGCAAGCTATCGGAACATTCGTATATCTTATAAATCACAGCAGAAACTGCAGTCTTGGTACTGGTTTGCTGCTGAAGTGGACTTTGAAGAGTGAGCAAAGAAAGGGAGAATCAGAGAATCCTGTTTTGGTGAAAAAAAAATGTATATCAGTATCATGAGCTGGGATTTAGGAGAAATGTATTTGACCCACAATGCAAAAAAGAGGAAAGGAGGTCCAGTTTAGTTAGTGGTTAAGGCACCAGACCAGAAAGCAGGAGACTGTGAGTTCAAGTCCCATCTGAGCCATGAAAGCCAGTTGGGTGATATAGGCCAATCACTAGGAGATTGTGAGTTCCAGTCCTGACTTAGTCATGAAAACCACCTGGGTGACTTTGGGCTAGTCCATCTCTCTCAGCACAACCCATCTCACAGGGTTGTTGCTGTGAGGAAAATAGAAAGAGGAAGATGTGCTGGATATGTATGCTGCCTTGAGTCCTTTGTAAAAATAACACGAGTGGGATAAACTTGGCCAAATAAAGTATTCAATTCAATTCAGTTCAATACAAACAAATAAATAAAAGGAATGGGGGACATGAAATCCCTGTAAAACAATCAGGAGCTTCCAACTTTCCTACATATCTTTATTATGGCCACTGACCAGAATGCAACGATCCTCAGCAGATGGAACAAAATAAAATAGTTTATGATGACATTATTGATGCAATCAATCTGTGCCTGGTTTTATAGACAGTGTAACAAAATCTGGCCACGTTCACAGAAATCGAATCATGCTGGTCTGATAGCTGTACATGAAATTGCAATAGCTTGATTACTTTATTAAATAGGAATAGGATAGAACTTGCATCTTTATGAAATATAAAGTAGGAGACCGACTAGGGCTTTGATAGACGCTTCTTCCCAACCCTATGAGATCATTATTCTGAGAATCTTTTGGGGGCACTTTCACATATTTTCCACAATGTAGTCTACTCATTTACAAAATTATTATTACGTTGTGTGTCAAGACGCGCTTGTATATCAGAAAACTAATTTATGTAGTTACTCCTTACTGTCTCCTGTAATCTTTTGGGGTCCTTGTACCTCCCCAACTCCATTCTATCCCTTTTTAAGACAGATTGCAACTCTTTCGTATCAATCCGTACGTTCCTCGGTTTTTTAAAAAATGTGGCGTATATCTTTTGAGAATTCGGTGACTCTTTCAAGATCAAATAAAAGGCAGAAGGGCAGGGAGTCTGTCAGATATCGTGTCCAAAGGCAGGTTAATGGCTAAAGAAGCTTCAAGAATGATTTAATCATTACAAGATGCAAAGGAAAGAAGCGGAATGGTCCTACCAAATTGGCATTTATACTGCCAGGCTGCCACTTTGGTGTGACTAAAAGAATGGATAATACTCAAAAATAGAAGAATATTAGCAATCGAGGGACATGATCTACAATGTGGATGGCATTTTCCGGGATATGACAAAAATAGATTACAGGCTTATATTCAAAGTCATATTATTAGGAAAGCTTTATTGGCAGTATGGGAGAAAGTCACTATATTTAAAAGTCACTATATTTAAACACTATATTAAAATACCAAATTGGCTATCACCAACAGAAGCACTAATTTACCCCAACCTTTTGAACCCCCCAAAAGAATGATTTTTAAACCATTTTTTTTCATGATTTCCTTAGGCTTTTTTCTAAACCGACACAGACTTGCTTTCCATAATGAAATAAACAGGGCTCAATGAATTGGAAAGGTTCCATTTAAAAAAAAATAAATCCATGCACCATTAAAAAAAAAAAACTCATGGGAAAGATAATGATTTGCTTGTATTGGGTGGGGGGATGCAATCCTATCGCTCAAAATCTTGCAATTCAAGCATGAGCATGTCACATTAATGAACACTCTGCCTCTATGCCCAAAACTAACTGCCAACGTTCCTTGGTGGCAGACTCTGAATTGAACGATTACACCCCTGTTTTGCTGAGACGTTGATTTCTGACAGCGGTGACTCTTATTGCCCTGTCATTTTCTAATGTAGATCCATAATAAAAGCCTCTATAACCTTATAAAAAAGGACGCCCCTTTCATGCAACCTGTGTTCTAACCTTCCATCAAGTCGACGTTTATTGCTGACCAATATTTCTCTTTGACTTGCCTCAGTGACCCAAGTACGTCAGAACGCTTTCTAGACACATTCAGCCCCACAACCATATTAATTGGCTCGTTTCTTTCTAATCAACGCTATTGCTACCTTTCAGGACCCACCCTTTCACCTTCTAGCTGCATCGCTCCGTGCCTTTAGGGAGAAAGGTCATTGGAAAACAACTATGAAGTAGTTCCTTCCTCTAACTCTCATTGGTGACTTGGGACCACGTGCCCATTTTAAATACTTGCCTCCAAATAGATGATATCTCATCTAAAGCAGATCAATCGGCTTGCTATTGTTTGCCCTACAGGGTAAACCAGGATAACAAACCTATGCCTCTGTATGCCTATGGAGATTCTCAACCATCCAGGTCATGGTTATCCCAAAAGTGCTTTTCCAAAAGGCAGCTGCTTTGCCTTTTCAAAAAGCATCTTTGGGACTATAGTAACAACTACAGTAACAAAATCTAGCAAGCATCAGTATGCTTCCTCCTTCCTCCTTTTATCATTGTGTGAAGTAGGGAGGGCTTGTCTAAGATATTTTCTCAAGCTACTTTCCTGACCCAGCTTCAGGCCTTTTCTAGGTGACCTTCATAGCATCTCTTCAACATCTCCATCAAGGCCTTCCTTTATGCCCTCTACATCTATGGATGATCCATTCAAGGTAGCTGGTTAGACAATCCTAAAAGGGGATGTGTATATCTAGGCAATAAACAAAGAGGCCTATGACATATAAAGAGATATCTAGGCAATAAACAAAGAGGCCTATGACATATAAAGAGATAGGTCATGCCTGCTTTCTATCACAGGACTGCTGGATTAGATCAAAGACAATATTGTCAAGTATTCTTAGCTTGGAGATGTATTTTGAAATAAGGTGCCGTAAACAATTCATGATTGTGTTTCCATCTCTGATGACGAACAGGAAGGGAGAAAAATCAGGAAGTTCACCTTCAGTTTCTCGAGAGGAAGTGGGATGCAACTACAACTACATACATCTGTTTTGTTTGAAACACTGTGTGTGTGTGGTTTGTTTGGTTTTGCAAAGAATCTGCGCAGTTACTGTGATATGTAAACCATTACTTGGCTAAAAGCTCAACCATTATGCCTAATTCTCACAAATAGTAATAAAACAAGCCATTATTTAGCACAAACCATAGTATTAACAACTTTGGCATCATAAGTGTCCACAGATAATCACAATAAACAAAGAAATTGCAATAGGTATGCAGTGACATCAAAATACCAACCCTAGTCTTCTGACCTTGAATCCCAATGTTGCATGCAAGTTTGGGGTGTGTGTGTGTCATAGGGCTTCAGTTGTGGCACCATGAAACATCCATTCCATATCTCCCTATACCTTCTAGATATCTCCTATATTTAATATATACTGTAGGTCAGTGTCATAAACATCCAGAAAGAAGATCAGAAACTGGGGTACCAGTAGGCCCTCTGCAAACTTGTGAACCTTGGCAGAAACTCTTGATTCTCCAGTGACCTTCTCTTCAAATTTTGTGCCTGGCAAGAGTCAAGATCCATTCAATGAAACCATTGTTCTCATGTTTTATATCATCAAATTTTCCCGATCTCCCCACCACCTCCTTCCAAGAAAGGATCTGAAGCTAAATCCATATGATTGAAGTTTCCTTGGTTTTCAAAAAGCAACGTTCTTTCAGAAGCCACTTTCATAGCTGAGATGCCTTTCTCCCTTTGTTCAAATAAAGCAAAGAAGCAAAAATAGTAAGGGGCATAAGAGGTTAAGGGTCCAAGAATGCTTCTAAATTTAAGAATGCTTGATTTCCGAAAGAATGAATATGGCTAGTCACTGAAGAGCAACCTGTGCTGTTTCAAGGATGTCTAAAAAACTTATTTCAGGATCTTTCGCAAGTGCTTAGCAACAATTAGTGCAGACATCAACTAAAAGGATTTATCCTTGAAGTTCAAATGTTCTTAAGGTCCGTATTATTTGGAGAGCTCAACAAGTCAAATAATTTTTACTTGGAGAACATAGAGTTCTTTTGATCCATTTAGTTCTGTTGGTTACATAAAAGTTGTTCAAGCATTTTCCTTTTTTAAAATTGACCTGAGGACGGTGACGAGTGGTGGATCTGAAGAACAACTCTGTCAAATCAGAGTGACAGTTTTATTGCTGGTGATGATATCCAAACTGAACTGGAATTTCTGAGAACATATTTTTATTATTCGTTCAGAACATTTCTGATATCGCTAGAAGAGAATATTTGTAGCTCAAGGGTTGAACTGTGGAGTCCTTGGTGTTCTCTGAGCATGGTGGTTTTCTTGCAGATGTTTCATTACCAAACAAGATAATATCATAAGTGCAGCTTCTCCTTTGCTCCACCTATGACACTTGCTGGTGCTTCCTATATTTTATCTAAACTAACAGTAACCAGTAGACTCAGAGATTGTCAAAGGTCCTACTAAGGTACAGATTACTTCAAGGAAAATTTGCTGAATGCTGATTATTGTTTTGATTTATGCAAAATGCTATATCGTTAACTATAATTTAGGAAGCTTCATGGTTGGCTTCACCCAACTTTTTGTTTTTGTTTAATGACATTTGTGAAGCCAACCAGTATGTCATTGAATTTCAGTTGATATGTAGCTATCTAAAACTTTCAGATACGGGTTACAAAAATCTGGACAACCGCTAGATAGTAGCAACAAGACCTGAAACCTTTCCGTCCCTGTGAACTTCCAAGAATCATTTGATTGGCTGCTATAAAAAAGTAAAGTGTTGTCTAGAAGTACAGATCATTTGATACCAGTGAAGAACTTTGCATGAACTCCTCAATATTCCTGAAGATGTAGATCATAGTTGCGTATAAAAAAGTTGCTAAAGAGTAGTTAATCCGTGTTCCATTATTTTAGGTATGTTTTGTACCTTATAAAAAGTGACTTAGCAGCTGAAATGTAGAAGCTTCCTCTCTCAGATATTTGTAAAATTTGCTATGGCAAAAAGCAAGTACTTGTAAAAGTCATGAATAATGCCTTTAAGGTGATAAGTGGAAATGTAAATTCCAAACCGTGAATTATCTACAGTGCAAGAAAGCATCTTTCTGTTTAGCTCCATTAATGTACACTCTTATCTTGTAACCAACTGAATATCTTACTTACATCAGCACTTTACCTCTGAGGTGTTGAAAAGGTGGTGTTCTGAGGGTGTGAGAAATTCAAAGAAATGATTGACTAATTGTATTTCTCTGCACTGCTTAAATCCATGTGTTGTGTGTATATATATATATGTCAGACACACTTCTCTTTTGAATGTTTGACTATCTTTGCCTTTCATTTTTGCATGGCTGCTTAATTTACAAAATGTGATCCTGGGAGCTGACATAGAATTACCAAAAAAAAAAGAATCCCTCACAGGATGGGCAGACCTAACTGGAGTGAAGTAGCCTTCTAGAAGCTATGAATGGCTCTATAAGTGATAACCGGGACCTTGACTCGAACACAGAAACCTACAGGAAGCAATTACACCTTGCAAAGTACAGTCAGTCCTTAACTTACAACCATTCACTAATGACTGTTCAAAGTTACAATGACACCAAAAAGAGCGGCTCGTGGCCAATTCTTATACTTATACCTACCTACCCTGCTGCCTTCTGAGCCAATCATACCTTCCAGATGATCTTTAAGTGTCATCCCCATGCCTTTTAAAAGGAAAGAATGGTTCTCATATTTCCCTAAAGCTCCATCACAATTTGGAATTCATTTTGAGAGGCTTATTTTGAGACAAAATATATGTAGCAAAGTGTGTATGTTTTTTTTGTCTACAGGAATATTTTACGTTGAAACGCCAAGCTTTTAAGAACCATTTTCTCTTAAGAAACATCCTCCTAATGATTTTTCCCACCGGTGAAGGGAAAAAGATAAGAGGTTTCCTTCATTCTTCTCTGTAGGGTGAGAAAGAGGTCAGAGGGGGAATGATTTAATCTTGTGCTAAGATACTCTATGAAGAGAAAAGTGTTAAGTAGTATTTAAAGAAGCAAGAGTGTTCAGAATCTTTACTGAGGAATTCATCTAAGCTTTTAGATTAATTCCTTGGCAATAATGAGTCTATTTAGAATTAAGGGGCAAAAGGTCTTTAAAAACCCCACAATAACTAAAAGTACAAGAAATCCTTTGTTAATGACAGCAATTGCGATCAGAATTGGGGTTGTGGTCATAAAGTGTGGCATCACATGACCACGTTACTTAGCAATGACAGTTCTGACCCTCCCGGTTGCTGTTGATGAGTGAATCATTGCTGGTCACTAAGTGTGATGTCACATGTCACAATTTTGCAATCTCCTGCTGGCTTTCATTGACTTTGCTGGTCAATGAGATCACAAATGGTAACCGTTTGGTCCTGGCACGCTGGATTGCTATGATCACAAGCCATGAGCCAAGTGCCTCAGTTGTGACCATGTCACTGAGAGGACACTGCCATAACTGGAACTCCAAGGACTGCTTGTAAGTACCACTCATTCAGTACCATCTGTCAGAGTTCCAAGTAATAGACCCATTGCAAGTAAAACTCAGAGGCAGGGAGATTCCTCCAAGAACAGCTTTATTAGATATATCGAAGTCTCCCACAGTTTTCATCTAATTAAAAGTAAAAGTTTTTCTCTCAACCCCAACCAATTAGTCACAAGGTCCAATCATGGCTCTGTCTGGTTGCCTGGCGACATCGCTCCTCCTCCCTCTGACCGGGTGTGAGAATGTCCCTGGTTCCCAAGAGAAAGTATTTTATTTTGGCTACAAAACCCCAGCTATCTCTATTCCCCCCTTCTCTGTTCCTCAGCTCTAGTGTGGCAATACTGAAGCTATCAAAAATGGCTTCAGTCAGGTCAGCTTCAGGGTTGACACCATCACAGTTCTGAAAGATCACTGAATAAGTGGCCTTTAAGCAAGGACTCGTTCATGGTTAATTGCAGCCACCATACTTCTTACCAGTTGAGCATCTACAGGAGAGAAGTTTCCTCGGCCACATTTTATCATCCAAAAGTCAATTTATGTATTTATTAGATTTTTTCCTCCCTCTTGTTTTTATTACTTTATAAGGAACTCAAGGCAGTGGACACACCTAATATTCCTTCTTCCTCCTGTATTCCTCACAAAAACAATCGTGTGAGACAAGTTGGCCCAAAAGTGAGGAACTGTCTCAAGATCACCCACCAACTTTCAGATCTAGAATGCAGTCTCCTAGTTTTTAGATGAGCACCTTAGCTACTACACCAAAGTGAGTCTCAAAGCACAAGGAAAACATTTCTTCACACCTTACACAGAAACTGTGGAGTCCATTACTCACAAGATGTAGCGATGGTTATTAACTTGGATGGCTTGAAGAAGGAATTGGATAAATTCATAAATAATAGAACTATTAAGGCAATAAGTCTTGAAGGCCAAGTGTAACCTCTGAGTTGGGAGCAGAGTGCCTCCCGGCACTAGGTACAGAATAACAATAGCTAGCAAAGGTTATGTCTCCTTGAAACACTTCAGAAACAACAGGGTTACCATTTTGAGTAACAAGATGTCAGACTAAAATGAGCCTTGGCTGAAATTGCTCCTTTGTTCCTTAGTATCTTCTTTGTTCATGGTCTTTAATATTTTTTTCCCCTTTCCCCACTTGCTATGTACCTTTCAGGAAGGTTAAGTGAGGATTTAATAGCAAATAATTATAGATAGATATATACCTCAGAGTATAATAGCTTCATAAAATTGTTAAAGATATAATTATACATGGATCCATTTTTCACACAGAAAACGAATATAACTCTTGAACAGTTCATGAATTTATGAGGTTCATAGGGTTTTATTCTGGACTGAGAAGAGAAAAAGAAAGATATATCAGGAGCAGACAGAAGGGGAAAAAAACAGTGATATGGCATAAATTAAGAATTTCAAAACCTCTTGGGATAAAGACTCAATACTATATGCATTTAAGGAAAAAGATTTTTTTAGTATAAAAAAACAGGTAATAGGATTCCACAGTTCATCCCTGAAATACATATATTCTTTTCTATTTATGACAGATAAATAGCTATTGGCCATTTTTCTTAATTCTCAAAATAATTTTGAGGCAAAAGTAAAAGGAAAGTTTTTCCTTTCAGTCGTGTCCGAATCTAGGGCACCATGCTCATCTCCATTTCTTGGCTAAGGGAGTCTGCATTGTCTAAAGATATTTTCCATGGTCATGTGGCCAGCATGGCTATACACCCAAGGCACATGGAATGCTGTTATTTT
>JANHGC010001834.1:49450-65339 GCA_027560395.1 Boaedon fuliginosus
ATTCGATCTGACAACCTGCTGAACAAGTCAGCAGAGCCTGCAGTACTGCATTTAACCACTGTGCCACTGAGGCTCTTCTGATTATAAGGCATCTCCATTTCAAGGCCATTGAGCCGGCGCTGTCTGTAGACATTTCCATGATCATGAAGCCAGCATGATGTTATGGAGCACTGTTGTCTTCCCACCAAAGTGGTACCTATTTATCTACTCTCATTTGATACTTGCCTGCTTTCAGATTGCTAGGTTGGCAGGAGTTGCGGGGAGGACAGGAGCCCAATGTGTGGCACTCGAATCTTGAACCTGGGCTGCCAGTTTAACCACTAACCCACTGCACTGCCCATATTCTAATAGGAACTGTATAATGCAAAGCATTATCATTTTCATAATATGAAACATTTACACTTGTAGCACTACGATCCTATGTTGGCCTACACAGAAGGAATTCAAACTAAATGCAATAAACATGAATACATTTGTTTACAAACTAGAATGACTGAATTCATACATAGTAAGCTTGGCTTAATCCCTTGTATTAATCTAGTCCCAGGCAGCCTTAGACAACTGTTGTAGGATTTATTATATAATTATGTCGTTGATTTGCTAGCTGATCTTATAAGTCAAATACAGAGTTGTAGCTTTGATCCTTATGTTAGTCAAATTATTTAAAGAAATATTTTATTTGTACCTTTATCTGGGAACCAATCTGTTTTGTGCTTATCAATTTATATTTCATTCAGCCTGATTAGTATTGGCCCTTTCAAGTTAGAGAAATGGAAACAATTCCCTTGTTTGCTGGAATAATCTGCTAAAGGATCCCAGCTTCTCATGGTTTACAATGATATGGAATTCCAAGATCTGCTCCCTGTTGGAAATATATACTGTAGATGTATCTTATAAGACCAATTCAATGAGAAATGTCCATCCAGCTGAAATTAAGTATTAATTTAAGTGAAACATATTGTTAACAGTTATGCTTGCCGGTCAGGTCCAAATGTACTTTATTGTGACTAAATTGTATTCAAGCACAGTGCCTTTTTAACAGTACAAATGTGATACTGTATGTCTATAGTAAAAAAAACATTCTCTCAAACACCAACATTTTCTGGACAGTTGAATTCCAAAACAATTTACGGCTGACGCATATTGAAGAAGAATATGTCCCCTTATATTTCATCTAGTCAAGTTTTTCAAAGGGTTTTTTTTTTCATTTTAAATCAGAGAGAACCTTGGAGAGCCAGACATGAAAATGAGCATCTTCCTTTCCAGGCTAACAAATGTGTGAAATTTCATAAAAATCCATTCTCACAGTTTCATTATGCAAAGGATTAATGCTTAACACAGGCAGGCTTCAAGCTCTCACTAATAAGAAATACTACAAAAGCCTATTGTGCAAGAGGAGAACATTTCATCAGATACTCCAAAAACACGTAAAAGGTTTGCAGAGTGTTATTTAGCTCAGAAAGCCTTTTCTTGTGTCCAGGCATTTTTCCTAACCATCAGCCATGCAAGAGAACAGTAAGAACTTTGTTCATTTCTATCTACGTTTGCCACATCAATCTCTCTAGATTTGCAGAATGGATTGTTTTTTAGCGGTTGGATCAAAAGAAACTTTCACATTCATTATGAACCACAAAATGTGTAGTGTCAGTGTCTGAAACTTGTGATTAAGATCCAAGAAGGCAGCATTGTCATAGGCAAGTTAAAACAGGGGAGCTTGTTAAGTGGGGTAGCTGTGGTGGCCCACCATCATGAAAAGCACACACAGAGGTAGGGAACGTAACCACTGATTATCACCAACAACATTATGATGAACCTTTCTTAGTTACTGAGGTAGAAATGAATAAAATGGCTATCCATTGCCAGGGTAAGCATTACCTGAATTACACAAAACCATTAAAGTGAACATCTGTCCTTTTTGCTCACACATAAAAGCACTTCTGCTAATCTATAGAAATATCCTTGAAAAGAGCATAGTGAAAACGATGAGAAAATGAATGTTTGGCACTGTGCTGTACAATCCCCATGCCAAAGCATAATAAACAGTAGGAAAATACCATTTAGTTTACAATATTTCATCATCAGGAATTTCTAAAGCACAATCCTAAAAGAGCCTGCCTGCCTGCCTTCCCTCCCTCATAATTCAATCTCCAATTATTCATTTTCAGTAAGTGCTCATATATATGAACTGTTTCAACAATAGTTCTTGAACTGAAAGATGGGATATCCATTGCTACCTTCCCCCAATTTAAACCTTTTAAATTATGGTTAGAAAGGAAATGGCAAAAGGAGGGGGCAATTAAAGCTGTGTTGATTGGTTTCCCCTGTCATCCCCCCCCCCAATATATATTTTTTCAAACACAAATTTAATTTGAGGGGAAAGTTGTTTTGGTTTAGCTTTCAGAAAAGAAAACCCCCCACAATTCTCACCAGGGCTTTTCAGTAATATATGATAGCTGAGGAATAGCTCATTCCAGTCTGGATGTTTTATTGTGGTATCATCTTTCTAGCATTTGTCAACTTTTCTGGTTTCCCAGATGCTAACTAATCATTAGGGAAGATTTCATGAGAGAAACTTACCTCATGGGGCTTTTTCCATTCAGCCAGCTAGAGAGATGTGAAACTGGGAAAATGAAAATAACAGTCTCTATTACTTCATATCCACCAGCAGTAGTTTCAAAGACATTCTGTGGCACCTTGAATATCAGTTGAAAACCAGATGCCCATTTGTAACAGAAAAAAATCATTCACAGAGCCTGGAAGAAAGTTTTCAGCATTAGGACAGATAAAACTCCTTATCTCCTGTAGGGCTGTGTAAATCTTTGTAAAGGGATGCTTCAGAAGGTGCAAGAATACATCCAAAGCCCTTCTTTTTTAGTCAATAAAGCAGGTGTCATCGACAAGTTTAGTGTGGACTGCAACATTCTAGATGAGAATTCTGGGAGTTGAACTCCACAAGTTTTAAACTTGCCAAGTTTGGAGACTCCTGCACCAGGGAGCAGCCAAAATCATTAGCTGGGTCTGGAAAAAGAATGGGTTGCACCAACAGTTCAGAAAGATGCTTTGTATATTGTCCAACACATTTAAAGCACTTTTATTTGCAACTGATTTTTACAAAATGTATTAAGTATTGTTACTTGGTCTGCATTTTGGTAGCTGTTGTGAGGTGTTTATATTGGGTAAGCAAAATATTAATGTAACCAAAACATTAACAGGCCTTGTGTTTGAAATCAGCCACCTTACTTTGATAGCCAGAAGACAGACTGAGCAGGCATTAAGACAGGTATGAGCCCAATGTTACAGTTATAGTGAGAACAATTTTATTTCTGTTTAGATTTTTGTTTATAGATTGGGATTTGCAGATTTGCAGTTCTATCTTTATTTTTTTAATCATTTTTACAAAGTGAAAGATCAGATTACATCAGATCAATGCACACAATTCTTTTTTCTGTTCTAAACAACGGTGAATACATATGTATATGTATATAGGAGAAAGAGAAGGGGGCATTCAGGATTTAGTAAAAATAATTTTGAAATCTTTCTTTCCCTCCCAATGCCCTCTCCCCAGGTTATTTCCTAAATTCTTATTATTCCATAAGAAAAACTTGCATTGACACAGTCCCTTATCCTAAATATTCAGCCACTAATTGCAAAGGAAAATAAATATCTTTTTGTGGCATACTGGCACAGATCTCTATTACTAAATCTAGATTAATGAATAATTTTCTTGCTGATTTTAATCCTTTTTAGTCATAATTAAGCAGAGGTATCTTAAGTTCTTTCAGGCATTTATATCAAATGTTTTGTAAAATATATGAAAACAGAGATGTAGGGTTTAATTTTTTTTTTTACTGATTGCCTAACCCCAGAAAAATACTGGTTTCTTCTAGTTTAATCTTTCTTTTATGCTATAAGAGTGTAAAGACCTGCATAGCTTAGTGGCTTTGGTAACTCTCCAATAATTATCAGTGATGTAGCAATCCAAGTGCATGGTTCACACAGACTTTAATAGGAACTTAAAGCTGTAGTATTATCTTGACAATAGGCCTTCCCGGTGGGACTTCTCTCTGAATCCATTAAGTGAACACTACAAAAAGTGTTTATAATATCAAGAAGAGACTGACTAGGGCTAAAATGGGAGATGGAGTTTCTAAACCTACAAGCCAGAACTCAATTATAAAATTGTATAAAAATAAGAAAAAAAAAACCCAATAACCCTTTCATTTAAGAACAAAATCCCCAGAGTGAAGTGTAACATATTCTATGGATAAGCTTTACCAGCAGTGACTCTATAAAGACGTGAATATGGCTAATGATGAGAGGCATTGTGGCTGGGGTTACGGCACAGATAACATGTGTCCTTCATAGAGATAATTTCTATGAAATAGGTATTTTCTGTATTATGAGAAGTGCAGCAGGAAGAATGCTCTTATTGCCAGGGCACATCCTGTACACATCCATTTGGGGCTTAATATAATATAATATAATATAATGGTTCCCTCCCATACACAATTCACTCTTCACCAGGCAAGACCTGGAAAAGATTTTATTTTAATTATTCTAAAACCCATCTTTTGGTAATACCTTAATTAGGTGAACTCTCACATTTCATCAAGAGTGTAACTAGATGCAGGCTCATGGCTTGAAAGTAAGGTATACATATTTGATCCTTCCTCTTCCCTCATCTTGTCTAATAAAAATTCATATTTGTAAATGGCCACCCTATTAACTAGGGATGTCAGGGTAGGAACCTGAGCAAGATAATGTTCACTATAGCTATTTTTCCTCTAATGAGAAAAAAAAGAGACACCCTACATGACTTCCACCATATGTGACCAACATCACAAATTTTTAAACATCATTCTTACACTTCTTAAAAGTAAAAGTTGCTGTGGGATGGGAAGTAAAAGTGTCACTTTAGGGTGGAAACCACCAGAATCTGAGGGGGAAATGGGATGGTTTAAACTCCTACAAGGTGAAATAAAAATGGAGTGTTTCCCATACACCAAACAACCACATTATTTCATTTCAACTTGGCTACTTCACCCCATAGATTACACAAAAGCCTGTAGACTCATTTTGGCAATAACCATATTTACTAGCCAGAGCAGCCCTCAGATGAATAGTTTCTTGAAACTCAGTGGCAGCTTTATCCCACCAGTGGCCTAAATAAATCAGTTCTTATTATTCCACATTCATTTAATCCAGGGACATTAGTCAGGGAGACCTTTCTCAGTCCAATAAACAGCAACAGTAGCAGTTTTTCTTTATGAGAGCAGTTGTTCAACCTAAATTAGAGGAAGCATTGGGGAAGGCAGAAATTTTTGCAGTATGATTTAAAGATATATAATGTCAGGCTATAATAGGGCAAGAAAACTGCACCCTTGTGTATAAATATACCAGGGTCATCATTCTGGTAAATGGGGGTTACTTTAGAATGTGTGGTTTATGTTATCTTCTCAAAGCCATCTCTAGGAGCAGCAAGTTATGGTCCTATTATTATGGATTTGGTCTTACATGATTGAGTTGGGTTTGAAGACCACCTTTCTATTTACTTGATGGTCTGTCATCTTACATTCCTGATAAGATTGTTTGTCAAATATTCTTCAACCAAATGATGTATTTGTGATTTGATCTTGGTTTGATTCTCTACTTCAAGAATTAGTACTAGGTGCTTTTTTTTTTTAAAGATAACTCTTGTTTGCACAGGAATCTTTTATTAGCAAGGTATAGAAAGGGGAAAGGGTATTTAGTGAAGTAATTAAGGCATTAGGCTAAAAACTGGGAGATTGGGAATTCTAGTTCCAGCTTAGGAACAAAGTCAGGTGAATGCTAATTGCTCTCTGTCAGCCCTAGGAAGAAGGGTGTAGAAACAATTCTAAAATGTTGCCGAGAAAATGTTGCAGAGGCAGTCACCAGGAATCAAGATGGACTAGAAAACTCTTCCACCTGCCAAGTAATATAGTCTATTTGCTCTCAAAGAGTAACAGTAGCCTCTTTAGGGAGACATAGGCAGTTGATAATAGAAGCACCACTTCTAGGATGAAAGTCTTGTGCCTTGCTAATTATTCAAATTCAGCAGCAAAACTAGACTACTCTCTTGTTCGCCTCTTCCTCCTACCTCTCTGAAAAATGAAGAAGAGGAGAGAGGTAAAAAAATGAAGGGTATGTGCACACTGGGACTGAGAGAAGAAAAGGAGAATGGGTACAGTACTAGGAGATGGCAGGTTAGGCTAGCAATGTGCCAGGCATTCACAGATCCGTGTCTGTGGCATTCAGTCATAGACTTTCTTGTAGTCCAGGCTGATCCCAAATTGGTTTTGTCAGACCTTGAATCTTGGGCAATTGCTGTATCTATGAGCAACCAGTCTTTTCAGCCTCTGATGTTATTCTCATGTATTTGCCCATACGGTCCTATAGTATGGCGGCTATGTAAACAAGGCACATGATAACTGTCTTCTGGTACTTGAGGGGATGTTAGAAAGAAGAGGGTATTGACTTATTCTGTAAGGCAGGACAAAAAATAATGGATGTAAGCAAGTTATTCTCTAAGGCACCAGAAAGCAGGACAAGAAATAATGTGTATAAGCATATTAAAGAGAGATCCAATCTAGAAGTATAGAGAATTTTTCTAACAGTTTTCCTAACAATTAATTAAAGGAATTACTTGCCTCCTGGGATTGTGAGTGCTTCATCACTGAAGGTTTTCAAAAACAGACTGGACAACCATTAGCAGGGAGTTGGACTATAAGACCACTGAGGTCCCTTCCAGCCTTATGATTCTGTGATACCGTATCGGATAGGACTTTCCATATTGTGGAGAAGCAGGTTATTGCCTGATAGTTTGATTCCCTTGTGGGAATCTTTCATGATCAGCACTGTCCTCCCTTGTGTTAGGCAGTCCCTGGGTGGCTAGCAGCTTTTTCATGCAGTGCTGTTAGTTTATTTAGTCATTAGCTATTGATCATATATGAGCCAAGTGCTGTCAGGTTTTCATATTCTTCACCCATTGTGTACATCTACTACTGTGATGTGACTGAATCTGGAAGACTAGTGCTGTGGTCTTTACTACTTTGCTACTAGTGGCTATCAGGATTTCTGGTAGCCTCAGTCTAGATATACCATAGAAAACTTCCCTTCCTAGATAAGGCAACTTTCTTTGCTTATTGAAGTTGCTTGAGGTATTGGGAATGGCGAAAAATCTCAATCTAGTTCAGCCAATTAAATTTATGGATATTTGTTAGCAGCTATGGATTCTGCTGGATCATAGAAATATTACCATTCGGTTAATGTTACTTACAGTAACTTCCAAGCCTGCTATATCTCTTACCTTGGGCCCTAGACATAGATAACGATAATTTCTGATTGTATTTGGAAAAATTGATCAAACGGTAACCTGTCCTTCATATAATGCTATTTAATATTTTTAGCATACAACCGAGTATAATTTCGCTTTGAGAATTGTAGATGGAGCACATGGCTGTGATTTAAAGCACTGAATGAAAGAGCTGTTCCTAAATGTTAAGGAGATTCTCAGGAGCCTAAAGTTGTACTAAGACTGAACCTCTTTCTATGCACAGAATGAATTGTGAATTCAAAGACCTCCAGGGGTTAACGACAAAACTTTTAGTAGTTTTCATGTAGATGGCTGCATGTACATATATATGCATGCATGTTTTCTATGATATATTTTAGCCTGTTTTCATTACAAATAAGCCTATACAAACTCAGGGTCTATTTAAAAATACTGATTTAAATATATCCCATTTACAGATTCTACAGCAACAGATATTTCCTTGAATCTAGTTCATGCTGTGGCAAAGAGAAAAAGGAATTGAAGAAGAAGAGGAAATCATGGAATATTTGTAAATTTGAGATATCTTAAAGGTTGGGAATCTTTTCAGTTGCAAATTCTTTTATAAGACTATCATAGAACATGAACAAAAGGTAAAATAAAATATTATACAAATCCATTCCTTAAGATGTCTTATTGTTTCTTACTGCTTTGAAATATGTAGGTGAATCTTAATGAAAATTATAGCTTTTGATGGTGCCCACGTATTTTTAGGAGTACATAATTACTGACAGATATCATATAATAACAAGCTGCTCTTTATTTTTATCTCAAGCTTATGCTGCAATTGTCTATTATGTTTTGGAAGAAAGCTCAACTGAATTCAGTAGGAATGAGTTCTGAGTAGATCTAGGAACCAGGATATAGGGACTGGGGTTTGTTGTTCTTTATAAAATTGTATTCTGTCCGTCAAAAGAGATTTTGTTTTCTTGTGTGACAAATGACAGTGATGAATTTATGAGTATTATTATTATTATTATTATTATTATTATTATTATTATTATTATTATTATTATTAAATTTATTTGCCGTCTATCTCTCTATGGGGCTTCCTTAAGCAGCTCATAACAGTAAAATAGAAAAATGAAAAGAAGTGTAAACATAACAGTAATAAATTAATTGAACAATAAAATAAATAATGAAAAATAACATGATACAGCTATATGGGTGTGGAAGCAAGGAGTGAGGGGGGAGGGGGATTGCTATCAATCTAGTAATCACCTGAAGTGGGGATATTTAATTTAATTTAAATTATTTATTTAAATATTTAATCTAATTCTATTATTATGAGTAGGCTTTTCTGGAAGGAAGGATAATTTAAAACCTTCACAGGAAGATGCTTTCTTATAGGATCACAGTAAAAGGGGAACCCTTGCGGTAAGGTATGTGTACCCTAATTTGCCCCCTCAAAGCTGACACTGGGCAGAGTATAGAACAACTCAAAGAAGTAGTGCAAGATTAGAAGACATGGAGCAGAGGTGGGCTTCAAATATTTCAGCAACTGGTTCTCTGCCTGGTTGCTGGGTGGGCATGGCTGTGGTGGGCATGGCCTAGTCAGCCTCCTGCACCTTGGCGAGGGGGGGATTTATGCCCCACCGAGCTCCGGAGGTTTTCGTTGAGCCTCCGGGAGGGTGAAAATGGCCCTCTTTGGCCTCTGGAGGCCTTCCAGAGGCTGGAAATGGGCCCATTCTGGCCTTCCAGAACTTTGGGAGGCCCATTTTTCACTGTCCCCAGGCTCCAGAGGCTTTCCTTGAGCCTCCAGGAGGGTGAAAATGGTCTTCTCCGGGCTCTGGGGGCCAATCAAGAGTGGGATTTATGGGTTCGCCAAACTGGGCAGACTCTTAGCTAGAGGATCGCCTGAACCTGTGCAAACCTGTAGCACCCAACCCCTGATGTGGAGAGACCTGGCCCACAGAACCTCCAAGAGTCAGCTACGATTGTATAGATAACATCATTATCATCGCCCTAATTTATCCAGCTGAAGAATTCTTCAGTCATTCTTCAGTCATTCAATCCAGAATCTGCCTTCTTAGCCCAACTGTATTAAAGAGAAAAGAAAGTAAAAGAAAATTTTAAAAATGAAGTTACTTTTAATATTCTTGTCAACAGCCCAGAAGTAAGAATATTTTTAAAAAGTTCTATGTTCATAATGATCCAATGAGTGAATGATAGGGGTCATTTTCACCAGTTGTGTGCTACTATAAACAGGATTAATGAAGGAAAGGCTTTTTGGAGTAGATAGAATGAAAGGCCTCCCAGCAAGCATGTAATTTGGCAAATGTTTTAAGTAGCAATAGTGAACTACAAATGCAGTTTGTCACATCTACTGTTTTAATTTCTCCTTTGCACCAAAGGGGAAAAGAAATAGTCTGAAGAAACAACAGTTTGACACTCTATCAGCAGTTGAGAGGCAGTTTTGAACTGCTCAGGTGTCAACTAAATGGAATGAAAAAGCAGGAAATTAAGAACCCATGAAACATGGCAATCTTAAAAAATGTTCTTCCCTGTCCTGGAGCATCTAAACTTGCATCGCTCCAAAATCTTTCACTAAAGTTAAAATGTCATGTGGTTTCTCAGACTTGGCTGCTGCCACAACATAAAATGACAGTAGGGCACCAGGAGGGAAGAAGACTTTATCAGCCAGTCCTTCAGCTGCAAATCAAAGAGTATATATCAGTGCTCTGGTGTGATCCATCAGTCAAAGTTATAAACAGGTTCCCAAGAAGAATTGGATATAGTAACTCAGGTACATTGGTTTGATGGTCATCCCAAAATAGATATGTTGTGCCATTTGGCACTTTGACTGAAGTTGCATTCTCAGAATAGGACGAGAAAAGCAAATACGAAGTCTGTCCACATAATAATAATTTCAACCTGGCCACATCAAAGCAAAGAATTATACAAAAAATACCCCTTTTAATCCTATAAAAATTCCAGATGAGATACTCTGATATCATACTATTGTCTATTTTTGTGGTACAAAAATATAAACATAAACTTCATTGCAGAGCTTCAATATTTACAGCTGCTTATAATGCCACCTGTTGCATACATTTCCCCCCTCCCCACATATAAACAGACCTGTAAAAAGAAAATGTTTAATGGGATAAGAATAATATAATTTAAAATCCCTGGTGCTAGCACGGAGTCAATTCTTGGCAGTTGATTTAGAGGCAGCCTACATTAGCCTCTTCTTATCAGATGAGGTTTGTATTAAAGTTCCCTGATGCAGTTTCAAGGAAAGACACAGCAGGTTGTTGCTCTTTGTGATTGGCTCCGACACGTGCCACTGAAAGGGCTTTTAGGCAGAAAATGATTTTTTTTTAAAGTCTGTATTGAGTTCGGGCTGATTTTGATAGCCCGTTTCAGTCAAGAACCATAAAGTTATTGCACATTTAAAACTGTCAGTGTGAGCCTCATTCTATCTCTCGGCTTCTTTCTGTCTCTTTCCCTCTCATCATTTCAGAGGACTGCAAGGTTACAGAAAGGTCTAATCAATTGTCAAACTCTCCTTTATCACCGAGAAGGTGGATTTTTTTAAAAAAATAAAAAAATCCTAACTGCCCTGCTATAGGGGGTTCTTCTGACTACACTGCACCCTTTTCACATACAATGCTACCATGATTAATGTCCTCCCACCTCAGACCTTGTTAAAACCTGTTCTTTAAAGCAGCCTGGTGCACCACAGCGAGAGCAAGAGTGAGGTTGCATAAATCAACGTGTTCTCAGAGCCCCCAGGATATCCATTATAGATGCCAGCTGGATGACTGGAAGATAGAGAAAAATGAATATTGTATCCTGTGGCCTTTTGCCTCTAATGACCACTTTTCAACATTTTTGAAGGCATGATTAAATTTTGATAACTGGGGAAGTCACTCTGAACAGGCTGAAATAGAGATAAATTGACTGAGGGTCTGACATCTCAGTGGAGAGCAGGCAACTAATTAGTGTGTGAATCGCACTCTGAAAGAGATGTAAAAAGGAGGCAGGTTTAATCAGAGGCGCTGTGAGGTACAGGAATAGTCGGGGATAATTGCGGCCTAGGTAGAAATCACAGGCTCAACGACGGCTTTTTCTGTCCTCTTGATTGGCAGCCGCTGACCTAGTGTCTCAAACCCTTGAACTCCTACAACACTAACAGCCTTGTCAAAGCAATTTGCTTGCAGCTCTCCGTGACTGCTTATTTCAGCAGCCGCGGTGCTGGAACACCCAATTGGAAAGAGTACTTTGCTCCTTGGCTCCAGTGGGAGCTGGGCGGAAGAGCCTCATTATTTCTGATGACTTTCCTTTTGAACCTTTTACCCCCACCTCCCCTCAACACACTTTACAAACCCCTACCTGGCCCCTCGCACTAGGGGTTCTTCTGGACAGATGAAGTGTCAGATCAATTTAACTGTTGATTACTGAGGGAAAGAAGGAAGGGCAGGGATGGCTATCGATAAAATATCATATCAAACTTCTTCTGGAGGTCATCACAGTACTTGCAACATGATACATCCTGGAAGGGGACTATATAGATCATAATGGATTCTTTTATGATAAGTTTAAGAAACAAAGACAAGGTATAGTATTTGATTAATGACTGTCTGGGACAAAACCATAGTATTGGATGCAACTACAGCCTAGTTAAAAGATTCAGAGCAGTAAAAACACAGTTTCTCTCTCTCTCTGCCTCTCTCTTTCGTTCATACATACTGATATCCAAAGATACATACAACACAATTCAAGAGGGAAAGAGAGAGGGAGAGGGAGAGAGAAAAAGAGAAAGAGAAGGAATATTTAGCTTAAACAAGAATAAAGGTGAATGTCAAAAATCTTCAACAACATATTAGCCTCCCTTATTTATTATTATTTATTATTACATTTTTATGCTGCCCAACTTCCGAAGGACTCTGGGCGGCTTACAACATAAATAGCAATAGCACTCAGATTTTATACACTGCTTATGAGAGCTTTACAACACTCCCCAAGCAGTTACAGAGTCAGCATATTGCCCCCAGACAATCTGGGTCATTATTTAGTATGATTGCCTATAAATGACAATGAACCTCAGGAGTGTAACCAATGTTAACTTTAATCAAACTCACATCCTGGGTGGAACTAGGAACTGCCCAGAATAGTTAAGTGTTAAGTCAAGATGATATCTATAGTTTTCGAATAGGGTCTGGAAAATTCAGAGTGGAGCCAGTATAAAAATTGACAGCTCACAGATGGGCTTTAACAAAATCTGGATTTTATTGGCTTTATAGACCTTACATCCTGATTACCTGCCATGACACAATTTTTCTGGTAGGATGAGTCAAACACTGGCTGGTTGTCAAGCTGAATTCTGTGATGTGTTTCAGAGTACAGCTGCACTAGCTTTGTTATATGGTGCAAACTGAAAAATTAGGAGAAATGCAAAATAGTCTTGGCATTTAAACTAAAAAAATATGTGTGGAAGGTGGAAGAAGGCAATGCTGAAGATACTTTCTGGAAGTTGTCTCTACTTACTTGTGTATTTACTTATATAACATTAGCTGATGACCTGGCATTGCCCGGGTATTTATTTCTGGAAATGTAGTACTGTATTTGAAGGGAAAATTATGTATTTGTGACTTAAGTTGTTAAGTCCTCCTTCTCCTCAGGTTCTTCCCTCTCCTCTTCATCTTCTTCCCAATCCTCCTCCCCTTCCTCCTCTTGATCATTTTCTTCCCCCTTCTCCTCCTCTTGATCATCTTCTTCCCCCACCTCCCCATCCTTCTCCTTGTCTTCATGGTCTCCTCCTGCTCCTCCCCCCCATGTTCTTCATTCCTTCCTCTTCTCCTCCCCATGTTCTTCCTTCCTCCTCTTCATCATCTTCTTCCTCCTTATCCCTTTGATCATCTTCTTCCCCCATCTCCCGCTCTTCATCTTTGTTTTCATGGTCTTCTTCTCCCTCCTCCTCCTCCTCTTCCTCCTCCTCCTGTTATTCTTCATCTTTTTCCTCCTCTTCCCACTCCTGTGAATCATCTTTTTTCCCCTCCTCTTCCTCCTCTTCCCCATCTCCTCCCCCTTCCTCTTCTCCCTCTTCATGTTCTTCCCACTCCTTCTTCACTCTTCTTCTTTCCCTTCCTCCTCTTCCTCCTCATCTTCATCATCTTCCCCCTTCTTCTCTTCTTCATCATCTTCTTCCCCCTGCTCCTACTGCTCTTCCTCATCTTACCTCCTCCTCTTCATCCCCGGGATACAGACTCGGCACCCCCAGCCATTCCAGCAGAATCATCATTGCTGCTTGCCCCCCCTGCCACTTCATCTGTCCTCCGCTGGCTCAATTTGAAAAGGCTGCAGGCTCTGAGGTAGAGCAGGACTGAGCTGAAGCAGCATTGTGGATGAAGGCGCCTCTGTGCCACCCCAGCAGAATCATCACCACTGCTTGCCCCCGCCACTTCCTCCATCCCACGCCAGCTCAATTTGAAAAGGCTGTAATTTAATAACAGCTGATCGGCGCTAACTGAAGCTCTTCCTCTGTCTCTTGCAAAAAGATGAAGCTTTGTCAAACAACAGCTCCATGTAACAATGGTGGAACAAAATGCTATCCCTGCACTGTGGAAAGACTCAAAAGTGTTAAATCGACCCCCCCTAAACAACTGATGCCCAGGGGAAAGGCTGCCTCTCTTCCTACTGCTGGCCCACATGGAAGGAAAAGTAGTGGGAACAGCTGATGGGCGGCTGCTTGGAAGGCCTGTACTGCACATGTGCCATGTACAATGCATATGCAGTACAAATGTTGCATTTAGTGTCAGGGTGTGGACACTTTGGCAGGTTTTTTTCAGGGGTGCAGATTTGTCCAAGGCATTAATGACCACCCCCTGTGCTGAACTTACAATGGTAAGCTGTGTTTCTGGCAAGTTTCTGGCAAGTTTGGGCAAGATTGGTGGAGGAATGCAAGTTTGTATAGAGCACATACAAACACACATCTCTACCCCGACTTCTGTTTTATAGATATAGATTGTACAATTTGATTCTTCTCTTCCAAAAGCTCAACAAATTGATTTTTTAGTGAGGTTATGTCTGTGAGGAAGACCTCATGCAAGTCATCTTGGCATATACAAGTAAACAAAATTTGAAATAGAAATTTAAAATAAAACCACAAAGAATGCCAAATTATAAGTAAAATCGTCTACACTTCATATTCATATTATAGTCATAATTAACCAATCAATTAGTATGATTTATGCCATTTTAATTGAGTTGCAAATCATTTCCCAGTTAGGGCTTTTTATCACATATACATTCATCATTATAAGGTCTTCAAAAAGGGACAAAGTATCACTTATTACTTTAGGGTCTGATGTATATAGCCAAGAATGATTGGCTTGGTTATATTTCTATATTTTTACTTATGAATCAATCCAGTGCAAAGAGTAATGGAACTGAAAAGTTCTATACTGTGGGAAGTGAGACTCTTTTGCATAACCATTTTGCTGGTTACAAGCTGAAAAGCCTTACATTTTGTAGATTTTTCCCTCGTATTTAGATTTAATGAATATCCATTTTGTGAGCAAAGTTGTAAAACTTTGGAATACAATATTATCAAACAAGACATCAATGATAGACCATGGGAGGTGGCTTATCATTTAATGCCCATGATTGTTGGATGACAGGAAAGGTTTCTTTCTATTCTCCAGTTCAACAGTAGAAACAATCTAACAGTTATTCAAGGCACTAAGTCATATTCAGAGGAACAGAGATGTGGCAGATGATTTTAATAAAAACCCTCAAATCAACCAATGATAGCTACCAATGTTTGCAGAGAGGTTAATAATGAAAATAGAGGAGAAAATGGTGTAGAACATAGTTGTTTGATGAATTAAAATCTTGCTCTTTTTTTGGATAGAGATTCACATTTATTCTGAAAAGGCTCCTTTGAAAATTATTCTAATAGCAAAAGGCCCTGTATAGATTTTTAAATACATACAAATATAAGATAAATTTTATAAGGTGCAAGATAAAACTACTAATTATTATTATTATAAGAAGAGCTGCAGAGAAATCATGTTCAGAGATGTTCTTTTTCTGACTGTCAGATGCTGAGAAACAGCAACAGAAGAAAGCTGCTATCTTCATGCTTTCTTGGGAAGCTGCCCAGCATCATCTGGTTGACAACTGTTGGAAACCAAATACAAGCCTTGATAATTTCTTGCCTTAACCCATCAGGAACCACTTACTAAATTCCTAAGCAAAAGGTATCACATGAATTGTCTGAAGTTGACTATGAATATTCAGATACTGTCTGAATCATAGAATCACTGAGTTGCAAGGAACCTAAGAGATCATGAATCCAGCTCCTTGCACATTCACTCCTGATGGGTAAGTATCCAGTCTCTATTTGAAAACTTCCAGTAAAAGGGAATCTGCGGTAACCCATTCTACTGATGACAGCTCTTTCTGTCAAGACTTCCTCATTTCTAATCAGATCTACATCCTTGAAGTTAATTTTGCATAGAATAGAATAGAATAGAATAGAATAGAATAGAATAGAATAGAATAGAATAGAATAGAATAGAATAGAATAGA
>JANHGC010001834.1:90333-104260 GCA_027560395.1 Boaedon fuliginosus
TTTCTGGTTAATATCCAATGGCTGTGACTTTAATCCAAGATCCTACCCTCTAAATAAGTTAGATAAAACTTAACACTATTATAGGATATAGGTGTATCCTATATGCTATATGTATAGCATCTGTATACCAACCAAATGCACAATATAAAGCTGATAAATAAATAATGTTTCCTTTTCCATATTATTCTGCTTCCCTACATTTATTGTGGTATACTATATGACGCAGAAATGTCTTAGGACACCAGCATTAAATGTTCCAATATTATGGGCAGGGATTTAACTTTATAGTCATTTTGCAGCTCCCAATTCTATATCTATTTTCAAAATAGGTCACTTCAACTTTTTTGTGTGTGTTTGTAATTAGAAACTAATACCTGTGTTGGCTAAGGTAAATGCTTATCTTCACAATGGGTCTTCATTTCTTTCTTCCTTGCATTTACAACCTTCACACATATGGTCATATTGTGTGAGAGAGGCTCAAAGGTGCTTTTACTGCCATATGTGAAAATTCCCTGTGATTCTATGCTTCTAGGTGTAAATGAGGAATAATACCTCATTAGTATGACTTTCTAAACCTTTTTATGCTGTATATTTTATCCGAGCAGCGCTAAATGCCCAGCATAACATGAATATTATGAAAGCAATTGTCTGCCCCTGGAAAAAAAGCAATTAAGAAGATGGAAAAACTTTAAAGAACCAGTTTTGGCTTTATGCTTTATCACAAACAGACAAGCATAGCAAACCTATTCTAGTAGTCCCAGGCTTCAGGCTTGCTGCAAACAGAAATTTTTATTGAAGCGAAAAAGCCTTACATCACTGAAGTACACTTCAGAATCTCAAATTCAAAGCATCTATCTTTTTCCATTTTACACTAAAGCAAGATGTGTAAACTTGATATTTTCAACTAAATATACCCATGCTTTAGTCTAATACGTGCTTTTCTCTCTTGGAGAAAAACAAAAATATTTGAAAAAACAAAACAGATAGATCTTTGATCCTGATCAGCAATGTTCAAAGGAAGAAAAGCACAACTTCTTAATTTGGTCTGAAAAATAGATGTGCGGAATTTGAATTCTTAAGAAGCATTTCAGTAAAATCTCTGCAGAGTTCTTAGACCAATCGAGTAATTAACAATGGAAGGAATACAGTTAGGGAGTGTGTGTACACAGAAACAAATTCTGCAAGAGTATTTCTTAATTGATTGCCTGGTCTACAATGCCAAATAGCACTTATTTATTTGTTTGTTTGTTTGTTTAGATTTATACCCCGCCTCATTTCTCAGGTCAAGGATTTCAACTTATAGCTTCAACTTATATACTACTTCATAGTGCTTTGCACCCTCTCTAAATGATTTACAGAGCCAGCATATTACCCCCAACAATCTGGGTCCTCATTTTACCAACCTTGGAAGGATGGAAAGCTGAGACAACTTAGAGCTGGTCAGGATTGAACTGCTGGTGATGAGCAGTGAGTTAGTCTGCAGTGCTGCCTTCAAAACACTGTGCCACCATGGCTGTATTTAAAGGTACTTAAACCAAAGTCTTTCTAGACTAGCAAGTGGGATAGCATATATATAGAGCCTAACATTACAGAAATTTCTCTTCTCAGGTATTCAGGAGGGAATCCAGAACATTGGACTTTCTGCTCCCTGTTAAGCAGCTGATTCACATGGAGTTCCCTTGAAGATCTAGCTTTCCTAAGTGGATTGAGTCACATATGTAATTCTCCCAACCCTCTCCCCCAATTACGGTATGTTCTGTTTACTATTAGGTTTTTGATCCAGTTCAGAGAGAATATGAAGTTGCACAAAGTTTGTATAGTATTTCTTTCACACTGCGATTTCTTTTTCTCTGTTTGGATTCAAAACCCAAGCTAAATTAAGCTTGCTACTGGCCCATCATTGGAGCCCATTTTATTCCTTTGCCTTCAGGGAAAAATAAACTTGAGTGGCTCTGGGGTTGCCTCTTAAATGCATCACAGATTTGGAAGAGCAGACATTAAGCATTCCAAGAATCCATATAAAAGATCCACAGCCAACCTAATTCAAAAGCACTCTCAGTTAAATGAGCACCTAGTGACTTGGCCCTTCAGAGTTTTAATAGAGAAAAATGTTTAAAAAATTGGGCAGGATGTTTGCAGGGCACTTGGGATTTTTTTTCCCCTCTCACATTCTGTCTCAGTGCTTTTTATGTATCTATTACCTACTGGAGATATTTTGAACAAGTTCTCCTAAGAAGCTGAGCAGGAATGAAGCTACAGAGATTATAACATTTTATTTCCACCCTTTATTACCTTCCCTCAACATCACAACTTTTATAGTTTAGGCCATAAAAAAATGGAAACCTGAAAGATAATTCAAGTCATCAATCCACATAAATAAGTTTTTCGTCTCTGGTTCTTACTAATCTGTCAGTCACTTTATCCTGCACTCACAAGCTGAAGGATTTGGTGAAGCACCGAAGGCAATAAACTAAGCAACTAAGCAATCCATTGAGAGATGTATCAGAATTTTCTCTTCTATAAAAATGTGATCAACAGAAATTTTTCTCCCCTTATAGATAAAATTACTTTTGCTTAGGAACATTAAATGTAATATTTACATAGACCAATTGAATAAAAAGAATGAATCTGTAAAACACACTCTTTGGAATAACATTACACTCTGTTTTATGCACTTTTTGATGTATTGTGGAACTTAGGTTAAATATTCCGGAATTCATCAAGGAGCATTTCACATATTGGAGAGAGGTACAGAATTCCTGGTGAATTCTAGGAATGGCTATACTCTGATTACTATATGCTAGCAACATAGCTTGTAAAGTCTAAAAGACAGAGATTTTAGCTTTCTAATTACACATAACTCACTGATCACAATATTTGGGATTTTTCATTTGCTAATCAAATCCTTCACTTACGACCACAATTGAGCCCCAAATTTTTGTTGCTAAGCGTGATAGTTGTTAAGTAAGTTTTGACCCATTTTATGACCTTTTTTATCACAGTTGTTAAGTGAATCACCATAGCTGTTAAATTAGTAAGGTGGTTGTTAAGTGAATCTGGCTTCCCCATTGACTTTGCTTGTTAGAAGATCGCAAGAGGTGATCACATGATCCCAGGACACTGCAACCATCATAAATATGAACCAGTTGCCAAGCATCCAAATTTGGATCATGTGACCAAGGGGATGTTGCAAGGGTCATATATGTGAAAAATGTTTATAAGTCACTTTTTCAGCGCTGTTGTAACTTTGATAGGTCACTAAAGAAATGATTGTAAGTCAAGGATTATCTGTACTGTTTATTTCTTCTCAGAATTTCCTCTACTATGTCATTACACTTTGAAAGGCTAATAACATTATTAGTAATAATATGGATATCATGACCACTTGTGTAAAATTGTATGTCAGTTCAACTTTTGTTGAAAAGTTATAAAAAAATAACTAAGAGAAATGGCAATAACTGTTCAAATGGTATCCATTTTAAAACAAATTGAAACTTAAGTCATAGAATCCACATCAAAGAAAACATATTTGGAAATATTATATACAAAAATCCTACATAAACTTTATGAGGGACATATGCGAATGTGCATATATTATGGAGAGATGCATGCAATGCTCTCAAGACTAAATTATATAGGATAACAGCTACAAATTTTTGCGGGTTTAATAAAAATAGTTCAATATTGGCTAATACATGCTTGCCATGCTGACATGGATTGTATTTAGATTGATCTGGAATCATGAGGTAAAAACCTCAGCCTCAAAGATCCAATTGACTTCAGCTGCCTCACAGATTTCTCCTTGGGATGCATAAATCGACTTGTCCAAAGTGACTCTCATTTTCAAAATCCCTCTTCTTATTAGCAGTAAAAGTAATGATCCCTGGTAGTATCTCTAGGCTAAATTCTTCTCCATTACCATTTTAGAACACACGACATGCATGCAAAAGTTCCCAAATTCAATCCCCATAGTTCCAGATAGGACTGGAAAAACTCCGGCACAAGCCATTCACTATTCTTGCTGGATTGATTAATGGTCAGGACTCATAAAAGATAGCTTCTTAACTTTGTGACTTTCTTTCATAAGGAATTTGTTCCTAGCAGCATCTTTATAGTGTCAATATGAAAAAAAAAACAGGGTAGCTGAATGTGAAAGACATACATACAAGTCTATGTTATTCCTACTAAGCTAAGCTAATAACAGCCCAGGGGGAGTTTTTATAAAGTCAAGATCTGAGTTTTCATGAAGGAATAAAGGCAGGGCTATGTTTAGGCTAAGAAAATTAAAATGCTATTTGTAAAATTAATGAAGGTTCTGAAAATAGTCCAGAATGTTCTGGACTATTTCCATTTATTTTAAAAAATGGGATCAAATAAGGCAGACTGGCACATTGTCTTTCAGGAATAATTCTCAAGTTGTGATGAACTCAGAAGAGGATTATTTCTTGATCTAAAAGAAGGTCAACATGCCTTCACTAGGAACTGAGTCACTTTATATATTTAGCACTGTTGATATTTTATAGAAGTATATATCACAGGGTTGGTTTCAACTGGCAATTTATATAGCTGTAGGAGCCATCAAAGCATTATGGCAATAGAGACATCTGAATGAGCATTAAATGAATGAGCATTAAAGGGGCCATGATGGTCTTTCTTTTTTATAGAATATAAAAAGCAAAAAAGTCTGCTGAGTTATGCCACTTTGTATATAATTTACAAACATATGTGTACCTCTTAAATTAGTGGTCAAAGAAGAAAACTAATTTTCTTTTTGTGTAGTTTAAAAGAACATCATACTGCAGAGTGATATATAAAACTTTATGGCAAGCTTTTGTTTTAAAAATATGGATAGGAAGAGGTAATTTGATGCTCATCAGCTTCCCCCCACCCCAAGAAAGCGAGTTTTAAATCAACTAAACTAAGCAGAAATGCTGGTCTGGGGGCAGGGCTGGGATCTCGGCAAGAAGGGACATGTTTTGCACAGGGCTCTGTGCAGAACCACTGATATTCCCCTTCCTTGATGGTCCGGAGGGACCTAATCTGACTCTGGAGGAGTTGGAGAATTAGAAGTGTTATGGGAAGTCTGGGGGGAACATTGCCATCTCCCTCTTTGGACACCCAAAGAAGCTTCATACCAGGGGGACGGAAGAGTGGCAATGGTGCTGTATTAAGCTGGAACAGCCACTGGAAGACAGAGATAGTTAAGACTGAACCGGTGGGAGAGACGTGGATTGGGTGAGATAATACCTTGACTGATTTAAAATTCTAAAGGGGAAGGGAAAAAAAGGATAAAAGTTGAACAGAGGATCTTGTGTAAGAAATCTAGAGGTGAAACCAAGTGGCAAATTACCAGAGCGCAAGACCTGGATGTACGAGGAGATTCTTACCCACCTGGTTTCCTGGAATGGTTGGGCCCAGCTTAGGGAAAGGAAAGATTGTTAAGACTGTATTTAGTTGTTTGGAGGATTGGGCTGGTTACTAGAGAGGAAGATGAACCCCGTGGAGACTAAACAATGGTGGGCAGAAATGTGGGAGCATTGTGAGTCAATACAAGGGAACGTGGACTCAACCTGTGAATTCTTTCAGGAAGCGATACAAAAATGGAAGGAGAATTTGGACAGTATAAATAAAAGCATAGAAAAAGGCAATGGAAAAGAGGTTTTGGTTGAACAGACAGGGGAGTGAGAAATGCCGGAGAAAATGGAGGAGATTGATGTATGGAAGGAAGAGGGAGGAGCTAAAGCTACGAATATGGCGACAAGGTCTGTAAAACCTCAACAAAGAGACATAAAATCATATTTTCTACACCATGGAGAAATAAGAGAAAAAGGCCAAAGAGTACAATTAAAAATCTCACCAAAAGAAATAGAGAATTCCAAAGGTACCGAAAAGAAGACTCAAGTGGGAAATACAGATGAGGAAGGTAAGGAGATCAAGGTTGCTGGAGCCTGGAGCAGTGCCAGAAAAAGTTGAAGGAAATTGGTGGGGGAAACTGATCTATCTAAAAAGAAAAGAAGAGATGAGGATTAAATAAGAGTTGCCAGTGCGTATTAATGTATGTATTGGAGTAAACATAAGTATCCCCTTTACTGTTTTTTTATTATTGTTTTTATTGTTTTTATATATTAGTGGATACAGATGGATTAAAAATGTTTTAAAGAGGTTATATTAAGAATGCAATTTTGAATATGATATTAAAATGCAAGATTTTTGAGAATATTTTAAAGAGAATAGTAGAGATATTAAATTTAAATTTTTTAAGAAAGATTGACAAGAAAGATAAAAGGTTTGAAATATTTTAGTGTTTTTTGCCTATGGATGATAAACTAAAATGTAAAGAGTTGATGATAATGATGATGAATTGAATGTTGGTAACCCTATGCCACACTCATCTACCTGGACAATAGCTTATGTTTTATTTTTGTTGGTTTTTTAAAAAATAATAAAAAATTTGAAACCAAAAAGAAATGCTGGTCTTTGGGTAAACTTTAATTAAACAAAACAATTTCATTCTCACTGTTAATCACATCCCTGATGTTAGCATCTGTAGCCCAAATGACTATTTCATTAAAAGAAATGGACAATGGTATAGACCAATAGTGTCAAACTCACGGTGTCATGGCGGTGTCACATGACCTATCACAACTTTTTCACCTTCACTAAACCAGGTGTGGGCATGACCAGCACATGATGCATCTGGCCCATGGGCCATGAGTTTGACAGATCTGGTATAGAATGTGGACTTCAACTCCCAGAATTCCTGAGCCATTCCTGGGTTAGAGCATATAGACCCATTTTACCTTGTGCAGAAAATCTTTCTTTTTGCCTGTGCTTACCTCAAAAACCTTGAAAGAGTAGTTCAAAGTTAACTCATAACATATGACAGTCTTTTCCAACTGATGTTCTCCAGGTTTGTTAAGCCTGTCAACGTATCTGGAGGTTAGTCAGTTGAAGAAAATGGCTTAGGGGGACATAATGAAATTAAACTAGTTCATGGATCTTTAAGAAACTTTAGGAACATTTTAGCCTAAATTATAATATTTCAAATACCTTAACATATTTTGAAAAGTGATTGTGGTTATTAAATAAAACTGCATTTATATTTGTTACTTTGGTATTTATGCCCAGCATTCAGAGGTTTGTCTTACACAATGTCTTTAAAATAAAGCTGAAGACAAGGAAGGCACTCATAGACGACTAAGAAGAAAACAACTCATAGCAGATGAAGCAGATCTGGAAAAATGGGATATCAGTGAAAACTCTTATTTCAATAGATCAATTAGTTACTCAAAGACAAGTTGTTCTCCAGGAGGCTGAAGTGTAACAAGTATGTTTTCTTAAGTAAGAGTTTCATAACTTGTGCAACTGTCAGGAAGGCTGTTTTCCACAGCCCAGTCAATCATAGTCAGTCACTGACTGGATACAGAAATACTACATTTTAGTCTATAAAACACAAGAAATCAAGAAAGAATCTTCACCCATCCATTATGCTTCCACTACAGAGGTGCTATTAAGCCAGTTCCTACTGGTTCTGGAGAACCAGTAGCAATAATTTTGATTAATTCAGAGAACCGGCAAATACCACCTCTGATTGGCAAAACACTGGCAAAAGCCACCTCTGATTGGCTGACAGCATAGCCACGCCCACCAAGCCATGCCCACAGAAACAATAGTAAAAAAAATTGAATACCACCACAAAAAGGTACCACCAGTACCTTTCATGATTTCACTGACAGAATCTTTTCCCTACAGTTTTCAGAAAATGGGCACTTTACTTTATTCAATTCACATCTTATCTGAATTCACATTAACTCATCACTTGTCACATCCATTGAGTTAGGGAAATAGTTATGCAAGCATATTGTGTATCCTCATGCATTATAGGCGATATAAGCTACAGGAAATAAATGAACAAAATAATTTTTGCAGGTGGTTCTATAGAAGTCGGTCATGACACATATTCCTTATATTAAATCCTCCTCCAATATTTCAATTTGAAACTTTTGCAATACTTGTTGGAAGAGCAGAGAAAGCAATATACTTATTCTTTCTGAGCATTTATGTATAATTTTCAAAGAGTACATCTCCTGCCACAAACCTTAGGCTCCTCAATAATGACTGATAGAGAGACTTTTTGTCACTTAAAATTTTGCCGTATACTTACGGTTGAAATGGTAACCATCTGTCTCTTCTATGTGCCCCTAAGAAAGATATAATCAACAACATAAAAGTGAGGCGGGGGGGGAGAGTTTTCCTTGGGTTAGCTATGGCAAAATGGTAAGCATTTTCAAGATGGGTCTACAAAAATTCACCACAGCCAACTTGCTGCAGCCAACTTGCCATGGCCAATTCACCATGGGATAATTTGCCATGGGACAAGAGTTACACTAATATAGAAGAAATAGTGGAATAAAATAATTAAAGAAAGGATGCCAAAGGAGGGTCAAAATGAAATATAAATGACAAAAATTAAAATATTTTTAAAAACTATTTTAAATAATTAAATTGAATTGTAGTAAATTGTCCTGTGGTGAGTTGGCTATGGTGAGTTGACCATGGTGAATTGGCCATAGTGAGTTGGCTGTGGCAAGTTGTCCCAAGACATGGGAAGTCTTTCAAAGGATTCCTTGAAAGATTGTAGGAAATGTGAATAAATCTTCAGAAAATTAATCAATTAATGGAACATTTCCTTATTCTTGTGCCCAAAAATATCATCTAGCATCTATGTAATGTATATAAATATTTGAAGTAAAACTGATTCAGTCCACTAGGTTTTGCTAGAATGGAATAAATTTAAAGTGAATCACAGAGTCCAATATGGCTTCTGTGCTTTACTCTTCAATCATGTTATCCCCTTCACCAGAAACTGTAAAAAGTGTGAATGTATGTTGATAACATTAGACATTAGTCTTACAGAAATGTTGTGCATGAAAGTCCATTAAAATTAAGTGTACACTTAAATCACACACTGCTTCAAATTCATGTTGTTTAAATTAAGTGTCATTTCCATTGTGTTAAATGCCATTTTGCCCTATACTTGGGTGGATGGGGGTTCATCTGTCTTTAAAATAAGATATGTAAATCTCTTTGCTTTACTTTATTTTACCCTTTTATGGATCTGCAAGGGGAAGGGACATTACCTTATTCTATATGTGGGAAAGAATAATTTATTTTCTTTTAGTTTCTTTTGCTTTAAATGAGCCTTTCTTTTTTTGGTTAAATTTATTTGCTGCCCATCTTGCTGTGCGGCTATTGTTGGTGGCTTGCAACAACAAAAAGGATGAAATAAAAAGAATGTAAATGGAAGTAAAATAATCTATATCTATAAAAGAAAAGTGGAGTGCAGATGTTTGTTTGTATGTGCTCTATACAAACTTTCAGTCCTGCAGCAATCTTGCTCAAATTTGGCAGTTAGATAGGTAAGCATAGTAAGATCAGCACTGTTGGGGTCACCAAAGGGTAGGGGGCCTTTTTGCCCCCTTTTGGGGGCGCAAAGAGGACACTCTTATTGAACACGGAAGAGGACACTCTTAATGAACAAGCAGCAAACTTCTATTGAGGATGTACAGTTTTCAAACTGACTGAGGCACCATATTCACACTGAGGCACCATGTTTTATACATATAAATTCCAGATTTTCTCCAGCAGCGATGGGCCCAAGACACATGGAGCAGTCCACCTTGCCAAGTAAGGTCACCTATAATGTTGGAGGGGGCATGGGGGCTTAAGAAGGCCCACAAATGGCTGCCGCCATGTGCCCTTGTCAAGTCATGGCTGCCTTTCCTCAGAGCCAGTCTGGCCAGAGAAGAGATGTGGGAGGGGCGATGGGGGCTTCAGAAGGCCTGCAAATGCTGTGGCACAAATATACTTCTTTAAAAAAAAGAAACCGAGCAAGGCCGGGTAATCAGTTAGTAGAACAATAAAACAAACAATTAAAAACCAATTACTACATCAATATGATAACAAAAAGATGGAAGGATGGAGAGCAGAGAGCAAGAAGGAGGTGAAGTCTGCCATCAATCCAGCAGCCCCCTCCAGTATGGAACTCCCACATTGGATCCCCCAGCTAACCTGTAAAGCCAGGTCTTTAGGTTCTGTCTATGCTCAGTTATTATTGCGCCGTCAGTGGTAATTCTTAGAAGAAAATACAGGAGAAAGGAGGAAGCATCACCAGTGAGTGGGCATATATGGGACTAATAAAGGAGAATGTTCATAGCTCAAGGTTGATATGAAGGGTCCTTGCTAGCACTGATGATGTTACCTAGTTTGGTAATGAAATGTCTGTAAGAAAACGAACAAGCTCAAGAGAGCACCAAACTCCGCTTCTATATGGGACTTTCTCTAAAGCAAAGCAATCCATTTGCTACTTCCAAAGAGTAAGGCAGATTTCCATTTCCATCCCAGCCCTGCAATTTCTTTCTTTCTTTTTTTTTGAAAGATTTATTCTTCTGTATAAAAGAAGCAAAAAGAAAAGGAAAAAGAAAACAGCCATGCTGTTTGCAATGTGTAAAGAAACTAGTGAGCACAGCAGACAGTATTCAACCTGGTTTAAAAATAATGAACACTGTCATGTAGCAATCTGTACAATGGAGTTTTTTTTGAGTGAGTCAATATAGTGGTAAAGTATGTAATTTATTTTACTTCTGATTTCTAATTTTGCCCAGAGTAGAGCTGTGAGAATATATGGGCATTTTATCCAATGAGGCCTATCTTATAATAGACCTTAAACATGTTCATTTCTTCTGGAAAAGTAAGAAAGAACATTCAGATTGCAATTTTGGTCACATTCTAATTATATTTAGTTGGGCACTGAATCATAATGTCCCATGCATTCTGCTTAGTTTTATGGATTTTTAGCCAAAACTCTCAAACTATGTAATGTTCCATTAATATCCAGGCATGCATTAATTGTTGGGGATATTTTTTATTTGTTTGTATATTGTATGCAATTGGGATGAGGAAGTCAAAAAGCAAAGATAATATATGAACATTTAACAACGTCAGTAAATATTGAATCATAGAAAAGATAACAAGAAAAAATGTTGTAGATGAATTCGTATTATACATTATCTTTTAGACATATTATACATCAACATGTTCTAGAATATTCAAAATATTGAAAGAGAACTTCCAAGTGAATTCACCTCAAGAGAATGCTATGTATATACTGTACATCTATTCAAGTTACCAGATGTTGTAAACCATTCTACCAAGATCAATAAAGAAAGTGACACAATGTATAGTTTAGTCTAATTGTGAGTCTGTGTACACAATCTAGATTGAACTTAAAGAAATGGAAAGAAAACAGGAAGCAATTAAATTTAACCTAAATTAAAAACATTTTAATTAAGAATCCAATCTTTCTAGTCTTTACAACCTATGGTAATTGGACCTAAGCTCAGCTTTGACTGTTTATTTTAAAGATTTTGCAGAAATAGATTAGTTGTGATCTTGCCCAATATGTTAAGTGCCCAGAGACATTCAAAATGATCTATCACCATGTCGATAATCACTCAGTGGTGGCTTCAGTGATGAAGTGTTAACAATCTCATTTGCTCTTCTATTTGCAATAGGGGAGGGGGCCTTTAATCAATGATGGGTAGATTGGAATGAAATTATTCAAAGTGCTTTGGAAACAAGGGACACATTTAAGATGGCAGCCAGGGTAAATGCAAACGTCTTTATTCTGCCTCCTTGTTAATTGCTGTGGTAAATGGGAAGGTGTAGTTTTGCTACTGAATGTGATAGCAGTAACAAAAAGAAGAATGGCATTCTAGATGACACTAATTATCTCTCCCCAATGCTCCCTGTATAATTTATTTTATTTATCTGTTGTATTTATAGTTCTCCTTTCCCCCCCGCAAACTGAAGGCAGCATAAATAATATTCTCCCCACAACTTTTGTGGCTGACTGGGGATTTGTATTGAAAGTATGAATCCAATGACACTGACTCTATAGCATGTCATGAACTACTGAACATAAGGGACCAGGAGGGTTTAGATAGGGAATTAAGAATTTACTCTATGCCTCCATTATATCTGCTTTATGAGAAAATCTCAAGTCCCTTCCTCCTCCCTTTTCTTCCCAGATTCACATGCACATAGAGAACATTTCAGCCACCAAGAATCTGGACCTCTATCTCCAATCCTTTTACACAATGCACAAATTCATCTACTCCAGGGCTGTCAAACTCCTGGCCCATGGGCTGGATGAGTCACATGCTGGCCACACCCACCCACAGTTTAACAAATTAGAAAGTCCTGGTATATCACATGACGCTGTCGTGATGATGTGAGTTTGACACCCCTGATCTACTCAGTTTCTTTAAAGAGAAAAAAAATAAGATATGCTTGTGGTGACATTAGAGGTGAGTTGCTAAGGGATATCAATCTACAAATATTTTGTATTTGGATGATGTTTTCTTGTGGGACAATCTGAAGGATTTGCACTGATTGTTACATAGATTGTATCCTGCAGTGATGAGTATGAATCTTAATGTTAACGTATCAAACACCAATGAAGTTGTATCTGACAGGAAAAATAATGAACAATTGCAAGTTATACATAAATGGCAAAAACTAAATAAGTAGATAAATGTTTGACTTTTGTAGAAGGTACCATATATACTCGAGTATAAGCTGAGTTTTTCAGCACCCAAAATGTGCTGGAAATTTTTTTTTTTTTTTTACACTTTGGGCCCTCCCAGCCGCCCCAGGTATATTTACCTATATTTGTTGTGTTTTTAGCACAGCTGATGATCTGCAAGCTCATCAGCTGTTCCCCCCCCCCCAGAAGCTTCTGCTGGAAGTTTATTTCTTTAGAAAACAAACTTCCTGCAGAAGCCTCTAGGCCTAAAAACAGCTGAAGCAGGTTGTAGTAATAAAGACTTAGTAATTCCATAACACTGTTAAGTAACACTTAACAGTGTTATGGAAATTATGCAGGGTGGTAAACTATTTTTATTTGTTTGACCCATCTTATTACAGAAGCATCTATATTTCCCTTAAAGAAACCAAATAAAAATCTGTATTTCCGATAAATTTTATTAATGTTCTATAGGTGAAACAGGTTTGTTTCAGATTTGAAATGTTCTGGAATCTCACCTTCGACTTATACTCGAGTCAATAAGTTTTTCCAGTTTTCCTAGGTAAAATTAGGTACCTCGACTTATATTCGGATCGGCTTATACTCGAGTATACAGTATACGGTATATCAACGATGGAAAAATTGAGAAATGTTAGATATGTAAATGATAGGAGAAAAATAATAGATAGCATGCAGACTGTTGCAAAGAATGAAAGAAGTGGAAATATTTGTGTATAAGAGCATGGTCCTGACTACTTCATTATGTGATAGTGAGAGCTGTGTATGGCAGAAAAAACATTATTGTTTTAGTGCAATGGTAATTGAGTGTTTAAGAATTATGTGTTCTAAAACAAGAAAAGCCAAGAAGGTAAGAATGGTGAATGAATGTGAGATAAATTGTCTGAAAGATTAACATTATTCCACACCCTTTAGATGTCTAGTATTAAATAGTTTAGAGCACTTAGGAAAGTTTGTTTGATTTCAAAAAACAAAGTAATATTGGACTTGGTTGTCTTAGTACTGGGAAAATATCAAAACTAAAGACCAACCTAGGAATTAAACAAAAATAAAATTAAAATACCGAAAGTAAATAATGTCAGATCAATTTCTGTTTTGTTACCAAGAAAATCACATATGGCTGTCAGCCAAACAAGCATTACAGAAAACTTTTGTTTCTTTAGGAAACTTCTTGGTGCTTTATTGTATTAATGTGGACACCCAAAAATTTAACTATGGCAAGTACAATTTAAAATCTTTCTTTCTTTCTTATTTCTTTCTTTCTTTCTTTCTTTCTTTCTTTCTTTCTTTCTTTCTTTCTTTCTTTCTTTCTTTCTTTCTTTC